>CM032762.1:8874178-9058062 GCA_019155195.1 Avicennia marina | reverse complement strand
AAAGAGGATGAGGGTTCAAATCTACTATATTTTTGGATTGTTGAGTGAAAAAAAAGGAAAGCAAAAAGCATAATCAATTTATTACGTGTGGCATATTTTTCGTGTATAATCAGGGCCTTTATTTACGAGGCTAAGTTTTTCCTCAATTTAGTAACAATTTATTTCCAAGACCTTTGTAAACTAAAATACGTACTTAACATTAAGTTTCGTAACTATAACAGATGCTTAAAATACAGTGAGAAAATGTGCTGAAAGTAATATAAAAATTAAACTCCAAAGTGATCTAGAAGAAAAGGAAACAAGAATTAACTTCAATATGGAAATTACTATTTCCGCGTACGAAAACGATGCAGTGACTTCATACTTCATTCTCTCTATGACACAGCAGAATCTCTTAAAACTCAAAACATCAAAGTTGTAGGATTTTATCTTTTCTTTTCAACGCGCCTTAAATCATCTCAAGTCAAGCTCATCTGAGAATGTTACGGACAAATTTCTGAAATTGTCGGTTGTTTTCTTCCACCAACTTGTTTTGCAACCTCAAGTCTCCTTTTAGGCTCCCAACTTTACAATTACTCATGGTTAGCCATGCTGAAGCTTGAATTTCCCTGTAGAACGAGTACAAGACCCTAAATGGCCAGGAGACTTGTTTTTGGAACTTTAATGTCATGATTGTACCCCTTCTCATGAAGAAGATTTGTCTTCAATTTTTATCAAATTTTTATTTCCTGAAATTTAAAAAGTGTTTCTGAGATGTTAAAGAAAGCAGTTTTTTTTTCAATATTTATAATTTTTTGGAAGACATGCACTAAGAACAAGGAGGAGAAGAGCAACATGGAATTGATAGGAAACATGGAAGTGAGATGATGAAAAGAACACATGAGGAAGAAGAAAATTGATACAAATATAAAAATGATAGCATCTTGAATCCTTTGAATCTAATACCAAAATAAAAAGTCTAGTAAAGATGACACTACTACCAACTGATGTGATTTTGCAAGGGAGTCACAAAAATTATGCCAAAGGATCTTTCGATGAATTTAAGAAATTAAGGATTTTGCTAGAATCTAAGAACCATAATCCATAGCTAAAACCTAAAGTTCAAGATTGGAATTGACAAAAAAGAACCTACGGCAAAATTTTAACCTGACGACTTAAATCTAACTAAGAATTTTGATTCACAACCAACCATGGCAGATTGGTTGAAGGAGTTGGATCAATATGGCAAGGTTTTGCAACTTTCTGTAGTTATGATTGCATAGCATAGCATAGCAGTTGATTGTGCCATCATGGATCAACATTAATGTCAATTAGAAGAAAGAAGGATGGATTGCGCAAGGGATGATTGATAGAGCTGATGGAGCACTATTTATATAACGATCGCCCTAGTGTTGGATAGATTGGAAACAAGCTGGATTAATATTTTTGGGATTGAGCAAATGGCATAGATTGATCCCTAAGACACTAGGATTGATCCGATACAAGGTAGATTGATTGAAATCTCCTTAGGTCAATCATGATGCAGATGAGGACAATTATATTTCCTATTTTAGCTAGGATTCTTTAGCATAATTAAAGTATGATTTTCTAGGTTATTTCCTACATAAACTAGGATTATTTTGGACGGGCACTATAAATAAGGCCTTTGGCATATTTTAAACAACTTTTACTTATTGAATAATAGAGTTATACACTCTCCCTTGTTTTCCTTGCAATTAAGTGCTTCTCAATTCTTGTAAATTCAAATTTAAAATAGCATTCTTCCAAGGTCTCCTTGAACAATTTGTGGCATATCAACTAATGAGATATGTCAGTTGTGGTTGTCTTTCACTTGAGCTCTTTAGATTCATCGTGTTTGGGTTGTTTCCAATTGTTTGCACAAGTAGGATTCGTTTAGGTTCAAGTCACATCACTATCTTTTCTACTTTACACTTCCATGATCACACCAAATTTGGTTGCATTAGATTTAGATTGGATAGTGATCTAGGTACCAATTTGTATTTTTTTATTCTTAATTCTTGCTGTGCTCTTCACCTTCTCCATCTTACTTCTTAGTTTTTTTTTTCAAAATCCAATCTATGTTCTAGTGATTTCAATGTTCATAGTTGAGTATCCAAAATCGTGAGGACATTTGAAAAGTAAAAAAAGGTGTTCAAAGCTTGAAAAAAGAAAGAAAGAGACATCAAAAGTTGTGAGAAGAGCTTTTGGCAAGAGATAATAAAAAAAAATTGCTTCAGAATTTGTGGAGTTTGGAATTGAAAGAAATTGAACTTAGGTTGGACTTTGTGAAAAAGGTTTGAATTTTGGTAGAAATCGCCACTGTGATCGATTGCCTGTTCACCCGGCTGATCATGGGGTGTGATTATATTTAGATCAATTATTACATGACCCAGTCTAAACAATTACCTTTAAACCTAATTGATCACACCTTGTTTCTTTAGCTCGAGATTGATCCCTCTTGTTCAAAGATAGACTACCCCATTCCTATGTAGCTTCAGATTGATCCCTTCACTTCGAGATTAGTTGTGAAGCGTATTTTTGACCTCCAGATTGATCTTTATTGTTTGAGATCAATCTTATAGCTTATATTTTCATGTTTCACACTTTCACATCCTTTGGTGGTACTCATTTGAATTATAAGGGGCTTCCCAGAATTTTATGAGGCAAACATAAGGTATTGAGAGGAGAAATTATTTTCTTAAAAGTATTTTGTGAGTAGATACGAGTGCAAGAAAGAGATGACTGAATTTTGATCTTGAAAAAAGAGAGGTTCACTTGCGCAAGCAGACATATTTTCTTTCTATACCACTATATTTTTGAGAATGTTAGGAGAATCCATTATAGGCAACATCTTCAATATAAAGCAATTGATTGAGACATTTGCCAACAATAACCAGTGGTTGGATCAATTGGAGATATCCCATACTACTAGACAAGGTAGTTCAGTATCTCGTGGAGATTGGAGTAGGAAGGAATCAATGTCGAGGTGAGATAGATGCATACACAAGGCCAGATGGGGTAAGTATGTTAATGATGAATATTTTGATTTTGCTAACAAATTTGATGATGATGATACCTTAAGACGTGTTCATTGGGGTGATAATGTAAGATAGATTATTTTATCTAACTTAATCAAATATTTACTTTGATTGATTAAAGCCCTTAAATAAGGGTTCGCTTTTAAATCACAAAATTGTAGGATAAATAATCTTACATGAAAACTATGATTAAATAATCAAGGGTATTTTAGCCTCAATATTATTAATTGAATAATATTCATATTAAGGTTATAATGGGTAAATAAATGTAATCATCTTAAATAGTCAACCTTAGTAAATATAATTGTTAAGGATTAATTAATCTATACAATTTTTTTTATCATTCAAAATAATCCTATGGCTTATAATCCTATCCAAGGAAGTAAAGATGACCTTAGGGTACAATCAAGGAGGTAACGTGATGATGATGAGACATTAAAGAGGGTTAAATTCACCATATTATTGTTACAAGTTGTTCTGATCCTGACACCTATTTGGAATGGGAGAGAAGGGTAGAACTAATGTTTGATTGCCACTAGTATTTGGAGATATGCAAGATAAAATTAGTTGTAGTTGAATTTACTAATTATGTTATTGTTTGGTGGGATTAGTGGTGTATTAGTAGAAAAAGTGCTAGTGAGAGGCCATTTTGCACTTGACAAGAATTAAAGGTAGCAATGCGAAAAAGGCTTATATCGAGTCATTATCGTAGGGATTTACATGAACAGATACAAACTTTGATGTAAGGAAATAGGCGTATGCAAGATTATTACAAGAAGATAGAAATGACATTGATAAGAGTAGATGTTGTAGAGGACTGTGAAGCCACAATGGTGAGGTTCTTAAGTGGGTTCAATATGAAGATTACTGACATTCTTGAGTTGAAACACTGTGGAGTTAGAGGATTTAGTGGAGGAAGTTGTAAAAGTAGAAAAGCAACACAGGAGAAGGTGTAGAAGCCACTTTCAGTTAGGATCTACATCTAGAAATTTTTCGAGTACGGAAGATAAAGAACCTTCCAATAGAAGTTCTAGACTGAAGGTGATGCTAAGGTGGAGACATCTACGGCAAAAAAAACTAAGAACTCTAATCCTTCTACTATCCACAATTGAGATGTAAAGTGTTTTAAATATCAAGAAGGAGGCCATATTGCTACTCAATGCTTAAATAGACAAGCTATGGTCTAGAAAAACAAAGGAAAAATTGTGATGAATGAAAAGAATAGTAATGAGGAGAAGATGCCATTGTTGGAAGAGGTATCATAGGGACATGGAGTTTTTGTGGGCACCAAAGGAATGAATTTGGTAGTGATAAAAACTTTGAGTGCTAAGTCTAGTAGAACTGGCACGAAAAGCACCAAGAGAATATCTTTCACACAGAATGCCAAATTAAAGGTAAAACTTGTAGTCCAATAATAGATGGTGGTAGTTGTGCTAATGTTTCTAGCAACTTGTGGAAAGATTATCTTTGCTTTTAAGGAACCATGCTAGGTTTTATAAATTGTAATAGCTAAATAATAGTGGTGAAGTTAAGGTGACCAAGCTGCTGTTGTAGCATTCGAGATAGAGAAATACAAGGATGAGGTATTTTGTGATGTGGTTCTTTTGTAGGTGAGTCATATTTTATTAGGGCATCCTTAGCAATATGAGAGGAAGGTTGTTTTTGTTGAAGTAACAAATAGTTGTACCTTCTATTTTTGCAAGAAGATCACCTTAGTTTCTTTCATGCCAAAGTAGGTTCAAGCAGATCAAGTATACTTGTAGTAACAATATGAGCTGGAGCTACAGAAAAAGAAAGTGAACAAAGAGAGAGAAAAATAATTGAGAGCAGAAAAGAGATTAAAAGAAAAAGGGAAAAGAAAAGGTTAGGAAAGAGTGAATATTTGGATTTGTGTGTGAAGAGAATAAGTTAGCGAAGGCAAAAGATGAAGGGAGAGTTTTAGAACTTAAGAGGATTTTGAAAGATTATAGTGAGAGGAATATACTTACAAGCCCATTGGATTACTATATGCCCTTTGTTATGTCTTTCTAGCAGCATTACACGAGTTCTGGAAAGGACTTTTCTATGGAGGCCCATGCCCATGCTAAAGAAGTTCTACAAATAGGAGAGTTGGTAGTCCATGTGAGTTCAGGACATGGAAAGAGGTAAGTTATCCAAAGTATGGTGTTACTAATGGTTTACTACTTTTGAAACAATTTCATTGGTGGTTGCACATCAAACAGATGATAGGGCTTCAATGAGATTGTCTTAGGCCTAATCTTTGATTAAAGATTATGCACACTAAAATCTCTATGCATGACTTGTTTGAGCATAAGAATTATGTTGAATTTAAATCCTACATTATTAGCCATGCTTGAAGATAAGGTGAAGAAAGTCCTACACATGATTCACACGAGTGTAAGAGTCATGGGGTGGGCAAGTTCGTAAGGTATGTTTGAGAGATTTGTTATTATTAGCATGAATCCTATGTAGTTGCATACGGAAGTAGATAAATTGGGGGATTTCTTATGAATGATTTGTTTGAATATGAGCATGGTAATGACGATGGGAAAATGCCATTAGTATAACTTATTACCTAATTTATGAAGTTCTTTCTTATGGATATGTTGGTAAGATCAACCCTTAGGGAGCTGATGCATGTGAGGAAGTGTAAACGATACGAATTTGGTATATGTTGGAATGTAATGATAACTCGCATGTGTGAACCACAGAGAACAACTTAAGAATGCAACGATTATGTTGAATTCTAGCGATGGACAGCCACAGCTAACATGCTTAGTTAGTTGACATGTTATGATTAATCTAAAAAATGCTTGAAATAGCTCAATTTGGGATTTAGGTATACCAAGAGAATTTAAGAGAAAACTAAGGGAATAAATTATTCAACAAAATACCAAATGAGTTCTTATTGATAAAAATAACCAAGCCCTTTTATTTATAGTCTTAACTAGGGATAAACATTCCTAAACTCGTGTATAAGTGTTTGGAAACAAATAAAACAGGTTTAGGAAAAATTCATACACAAACTACAAAAGAAATCTATTGAACACACCTTTCTGATCGACTTGGTGGCCTTCATGATGGATCTGACATCTTTGAGATCGATCTGATTGTGATTAGGTCCTTCTAGATTGTAAAAGCAGAACACTGTGAGAACTTTGGAATAATAATCGTGCTGGTTGTGATTGATTGGCTAGCTTGCCATCACAAAGACAGTAGCTATGCAATTTACCTCTCGGACAATTTCTTGGGTGCTAGCTTGATTTTCTTGGCTTGCAATCAATCAAGAATAAGTTGAGATTGATCCCAATGTCAATCCTAATGCTGTCTATTCACCATTTTGAACCAAATTAATTTGTGAGCTCATCTTTGACCTTCAAACCTCTCAAAACATCCAAAACCCCTTTGAAACTCATGCTCGAGAGTCTTTTTGGCTTCTTAAAGCTCATAAACTTCAATTTGCATTTATGTTTTGACAAACATCCCTAGTTTTAACCTAGTGCTCATGTTATTCCGCTTCTCTTGAAGGTGATTTGACCTCAATTCGTTAGGGTTTTTATTACTTACAAAAAAAAAAAAAAACTCTAAATAATAAATGATATAATATAACACCAATATTATGCTTACCTTATACTCTTGCTTTGCAACTTAATTTTGTTGTGAACATATAGACACACATGGGCCTCTAAAAGTTGCAAGCTCAGACAAATTTCCTCCTAATTTTGGCTCAATTCCTAGGTCAAATATAGTTATATGGAAGGTTCTTGTAATAGTTTTAAAGACAATCAACTACCTCACCAAAATTATACAACTCCTTGATGCATGTTTGCACCATGCTCAAACATAATTCACAAAATCCCCTTAGGTTTCTTCCTTTTAGCAACAATTCCAACTTTCGTAAGGATGGAAACTTCCTTGCAAAATCAATATTCCTTTGGTAACACTTACATGTTTCAACAAGTTATCACTAGTGTATTCCTACAATTTAATTTATCGAATGTAATGATCACAAGGAATCAACTCATGATAATATGTCGTAAATAATGGACAAGCACCCAAAACAATGTGCATCATCATGCCGTCTCTAGTCAAATACTTATGCAAATGATAATATAACTCTGTCACATTTCCTATCACACCATACACATCACAATTCATAAACTTATGCATAATATGCGTAAGACCTATACTTACTCCTTTATGTGTATGTGTAATAACATAGAATTCGACCTTGTGATAAGCCTTATGTGCATACATGTCATGTATAGGAAACTCAACACATTCACGTCTTAAGCTAAGATTAAAGGTAATCCTCGTATATTCCTTTGGCCTATACTTATGTAAGAATGCATGGAACAAGCCATATCATACAAGTGTTGCAAACATCTGACATCTCAAACAACACCATGCTTATGCAATGCATGTGTGGAATAAGGCATATAAAACTTACTGAAGAAATAATCACCTAAAGAATGAAGTTTATTATGCTTGGATTGAACAAGTGACATTACTGCAATATTGTTATTACATGCATTCCTAGATTCTACTTGTGGAAACTCAAAATATGATTTTAGAGTACTTATTATGTATGTATCATGCCCTACATGTAACCTAGATATCTTAACACAATCTACCAAATTTAATCAAAACTTCTAGAATTTTGATAGTTCTCTAAGGTCAAACACACGCATGATGAAATGCAATTTTCAAATGTCAAACCAATATCATGCAAAACTCCAAGAATCACACATGTAAAACTCTCAACTCCATTTACTCCAATAATCCTCGTAGGCTCACATTTGAATGCTAAACTCATTAAGTAGTAATTATCCTTAAGACCAAGATTAACAAACAATGCAACATTAAGCACCTCATGTAAATAGTAATTCAAAAGATTATTGAACTTAAGGTTGCTAACCTCTTTCTACGCCACTAACTCCTTGGCTTGTGAATCTTCATATTTTGCTAAGAACTCTATAGTTAACTCCTCTCCAATACTTTTGTACTTCTGCAAGAAAATATCAACCTAAGACACAAGACAATAAAAGGGTTTAGTATAATTCTCTTGTCACAAACCCTCTAATCTTTCTTAAGTTCTATAGCACTCTCTTTTCTTTTGTCTTTCTCAACTCACTCTCATTTCTCTTACATTCTTTTTCTTCTACATCATTTTTTTTGTTTTTCCTTTCTTCAATCTCTTGTGCTAGCTCACATTAATGATCACATACAATGGATTATCAAAAATCAACTCTAGAAGATGTGAAAGAATTTCTTCAACACGACTGCAATCATTTTCTCCCATGAATGCTGTAGATGTATCTTCATTCAATGCTTCATCTCACTATTCCACTAACATTACTCCTTCAACTTCTTCATTTGGTGCATCTTTCCATTCCCATTTTCCATCAACACCATATCTACAACATCTTCACCACTGGCCTTATCTTTTAAATTAAACTTATCCTCAACTTTATGAAGAACTTCTTCTATGGTGACTTCATCATTGATGAATCCAACTTCGGCTCATTATTCTCATGGGCTGCAATATCACCAACATTACAATTATTTGAATAGGAGTATGTACGATCCACCTTTTTTTTGGTATAGACGTAGTGCCAACGTTAGACTCCTTGAAGATTCCCTTATCTTCAGCTTTATGGGTGTCATGTTGCATAGACCTCCTATCAACATCCCCATGAAGGTTGTACCATTTAGACCTTTTAGCATCCCTTCTCTTAAGCCTACGCGTAATTCAAATTGCCCTCTCGAATGCCCTCATAACTACGATGCCCCAGAATCCCCATAATGTCAGCATCCAATCCATCGAGAAATCTATTGATGTGGGTTGTTATTACACCAAAATTAAATTTATAATTAAACTAGTATTGAAGTAAGTACAGGTATTGTCCCTTGAGAAGGGATTTTGTGTTTATTGATTTAACTAAGTTTCTATTAGTTAGGCTTTTGAAAGGTGGCAGAAAGTAGCAAAATATGAAATAAAAGCAAGCACCTAGAAAAAGCACACAAGATGAAAGAAATGGAGTAACAACAGTTGAAATGTCTAGCCATTTGTATTTTGTTGTTTTCCTATATATGCAAGCTACGTGAATTATCAGTTTAATTGCATTGGTTTTGAATTGTTAATTTGAATGTCTATAAGATACTCTCCCAAACTCTTTTATAGCTTTGACTCAAGATTCTCTCTGGTTTTTCTAGGCTAAATTAAGTCAAGTATTTAAGTGTGTAATTAATAATATTAACCCACACTAATCCTTCGTTTCACTTGTGCTTCGCAAATTATATATCTAGTGCTCAAGTTTTACTTTTGTTATTCCTTGCACTGTCATAAATTAATTAGTGAATCCCCTAATTACTATTCAAAGCAACATTTGTGAATAAACGATGCAAAGATAATTAATCACAATCTATGCATCCATGATTTACCAAACACGAACACAAATGACTAGACATAAATTTAGAAACTCATATTAAATGCAATCAAACCTAATTTAAATGCTTCATCATCCAAACAATCATAAAAATAATAGAAAAAGTCTAGAAAAACTTAGTCTATATGTTTTGCATTGCATGGGGGAATGAATGCTCTTTAACTCTTGACGTGGATTCCTTCTTATCCAACCTTTCAATCTTGAGTTCCTAAGTTTCTAAGTGTTTAGAAAAGTAAAACTAAGTTTAAGATCTTCCCTAGACCGTGGAGAACATGTGTACACACACGCACGCACACACATGAGGCCTAGGGTTCTAGTATAAGTGAGAAAAGATGAAAGAGCCATAAAAAATCCATGTAGGATTATAGTTCGAAGTTCTGTCACACAAACACTTGTAGTAATGCCTGCACCCTTGAACTCGGGCCTGGGTTTGCATAAACTCTGCCTTTTAACTACTGCACTTGGGCCTCCACTCCTCGCGGTCGCCAATTGCCACTCTGTAATCGCAAGATCGACAATAGTGCATTCTGCTTCATCCTTTAGAATGGTCCATGGTTCATCTTGCCCTCATGACTTCAACTCCTGCGACTGATAAAGGCAATATTTTCTAGAATACACTATGGTTTCTCTACATGGTTGTGTCTCCTCCATCTGCGGCCATGACTCTTTCTCTTGCGGTGGAGATCTTGACTTGTAGAGAAAACTTGTATTGTAAGTGCAATGCATAATCTAAAACTACTACTTGCTTCAAAACACCCTTTTGCTCACCCGATTTCATTATATTAAGTATTTTTCATGCATGATAACATATTTTCTGTATTTTTATGCAGATGCATGCATAATTTTCAAACAATATGGCGTGTACATGAGTTATGAATTATCATGTTATCACACCCCCACACTTATCCATTTGCTTGTCTTCAAGCAAACACTTTATCTTTTAATTAATTTAATTGATGCACAAAATCATGAAATTGGTTATTCTTCTTAATTTCAGACATCAAATATACACAAGTAAATTGGTTCAACATCATTCAAGATTATAGCACTTTTAACTTAAATGTTTTCAACATGAATTCTCATGTATGTGTGGCACTCTTCAACTCCTAATCACTTCAACCATTTGATAATTCTATAGCAATTTTTAGACAATCAAATCTAGGACCACTCACCCTAGGTGTTCATTCACTCACTTTTGATGCAATCAACATTAATTCTAACCAGAGGACTTGTGTGGGCTAATGATTTTTTTTTTCTTTCCATTCTTTTCCCCCACACTTACTCCACATTCTTTCATGAGCTTTGAATTCTTTCTTAAGCGGTTGGGAGTCTTTTTTTGCGAAGGTGAATAAGGGTCACTATGCACCCTCAATTACTTAACTTACAACTAATTTAAAATGCTTTGCATCCTTATAATCAAACAATTTTTTATGCGAAATTGAACAGGGGTCTCTTGTCAATCTCGGTTACTCAATTGCTCCAATCAGCAGAGTAAACTAATTTTTCTCATGCTTACACATTCTTTTTGACACTTTTCATTCATTTTTCTTTTTATGTTCTCACTCTCTATTTGCTTTAGTTAATTTTTCTCATTTACTAGAGAATTCATCAACACCTAAGGTAAGGCTTATGTCTCTAATTCAATTATCTCATCCTCACCATAGTACTTCTCAACAAGTCTAATTATTAAGAGCGACAAGTGTGTGGTCAATAAAGTAGGAACCATGTCTTCAATACTAAGTAGCATGCTAATCTCAGGAACAATGAAAGAATAAAGCAACACAAATTTGCAAGAGATTTATCATTAATTAAGTATAGTGGCCACTTAGCGCTTGCCATGCTGATCTAATCAATTTAACCATATGAACCATCTGTGTGCATGCATAACTTTTCACCACCAACTCTCACATGTAACCACACTGTTTCCACTTAAGATTTCCTACAGTTTTACCCACCCCTACATTTGGTCTTGCTACCTATATTAATTATATTATCATAAGCAAACAAGAAAACAAAGAATGAGACAGCTTGATAGGGTGAGGCACATGCTTCTTCTTGTTGTGCTTCAACATGCATACTTGCCTATTTCCATTCTTAAAAAATCCTTCACTAAAGATGAAAATATAGATGATATCCATGCAACGCAAACAAAGCAAACAAACTAAAAGCAATACAAGTAGCTTGGGTTGCTTCCTAAGAAGCATTGAATTTATTGTCTGCGGCCCACATGATACTCATAATCTAGGGTAGTTTAATTGAAGCTTTGGGAATGCACAACCCCTATGAGATGTGATTTTCTCATTCCTCTTCCGTATTCTCTACCTTCTATTTCTTGCTTTCCTCCTTATGTTCAAGTCCTTTTCTTGCCCTAGTGGTTTTTCTCGTACACTTAGCTTTGTTCTCCTTTTAATACCTGCACTTCATCTTCCTTTGCAATTGCTTCATCACTAGATTAGTTAATAATGTTATTAACCTCAAGCAACATTATAAAATCTTCTTCCATTTTTTGTGTGTGAGTGATTGTGGGTGTTGAGTACATAAACAATGTCACCTTTTCTATCCCAATATGTAATGTCGAACTAACTTTTTCCATATCTATTATAGTCTTGGTGATGGCCAAGAATGGGTGCCCAAGGATAATATTTTGGCCCTTTCACCTTCCATCTTTAAAATTGTAAGATCCATAAGAATAATAAAATCACTCACCTTCACAAGACATCCTCAACAAGCGCAAGTGGTGTTGTCACCAATTAAACTGTTTGAGATTAATCTTATAGGGGTGTGTATGTAGAGCAATGGTTGAAACCCAACCTCTTATTCGGCTGGTCAAGAGTTTAAACCACGTTACTTCACTGGGGGTGGGTGTGGGGTTAAAAAAATTCTTAAAGAAGAATATTTTTATTATTTGTATGATAACTGCTTGGATTTGTAAAATTAATTTGACAGCGAAAATTTATGAAATTGGGATAGCCCAAAATCTTCACCACTTCGTAGCACTTTATCAATATTTTGGGCACACCTAATTGTTTGTAATTTTTTTCTAGTTTATTGCTTTTGAATATAAGTTTCGAGTTAGAATGTTATTTGATATGTCTCAATGTATGGAATAACAAATGTGATCTAGTCTATAAAGAAATGCAAACTTAATCTATATGCTCCGCATTATGCGGGGGAGTGAATGCTCTTCAACTCTTGATGTGGATTCCTTCTTCTCCAACCTTTCAATCTTGAGTTCCTATATTTCAAAGTGTTTAGAAAAATAAAATTAAGTCTAAGATCTCCCTTAGACCATGAAGAACATGTGTGTGTGTGTGTATCTATGCAAGAGGTCTAGCGTTTGTGTACAAGTGAGAAAAGATGAAAAAGCCCTAAAAAATCCTTGCAAAATCATAGTTTGAATTTCTATCGCACATATTCTCATTGTTGCAACTTTATGTCTCATGGTCACACCTCCTCTATCGAAATATTGCTTCTTAAGTTATAATGGCATGAATGTGGTTAAATGTAGACTTTAGTTCTATTGCGTGAGTTGGACATTGTGTTCAAATTTGGGCTATGATTGAGGCATGATTGTTTGCACTTTTTGGACTTTGACTGTTTGTATTGGGCTAACCACGAGGGGTGTAGGATTAGCTTAATTTTGTTTAGAATCTTTTACTATAAATTTTAATGAATGCAAAATGTTTGATGAAATGCTCAAGTGACATCTAGGCATGATTGTGTAAATGGCTTTGAGACGCTATGTATTTGGATATGTTGATGCTTGGTTGGAAGAAGTATTTGAAAGTGTTGATGCTGAGTGTTAACATGATACATTCTCTTCAATTTCATTTGTGCAAGTGGACCTTATATAAAGTCTTTCTTTCCCTTAACGATTTGTTCACCATGTTTTCAAGGCTAAGCATAAGGAACTTGTTTCTATTATACATTTGAAGATGGTTGAATTAATTAAGGGATAAATCTTATACATTGGAAGATGTCAAGTTTAATGGCCTACATACAACTATATTTGTCTTTACATTTATGCTCATTAAATTGCTCATATTGGGTGCTGAATTAATTAAAGGAACAAACATTTCCCTTGGTTGCATGAATTTTCATAATGATTAGAATGGCCTACTAACAAGAGGTTGCTTCAACTTGGGCATTTTTTAAATCAAATTCCTACATTGCTATTACCTATGATTTACTATTGAAATTTCATATGTTGTATGGATAGGCTATTCATTATGCTAGAAATGCTATGCTGTTTGTGTCACAGAAGGCTGCACATTTGTACAAAATATGGCTCCAAAACAAAAAATGCTGTGCTTATTGTATGACCGTAAAAAATATGTGTCTACAGAGGCAGCCTCTTGTGTCGAGGATGTCACAAAACATTAGGCACTCATTCTTGAGAGGGGGATGGCAAATCATGTGAGGAATGGTCTAACATTGGTGCCCATTTTAGCCCAAAGGCAATTGGATCACTTTACCCGTTAGCTAGAGATGGATGCAAATATGGAAATTATAAGGGAGTTTTACTCGAATCTGGCTAAGAGGAGACATAATCGGGTTATTGTTTAAGGCATAGATGTTGTCATAAGAGCTTGAGCAATCAACAAGCATTTTGGCATGCCCAATGATGATCATGTGGAGTGGTTTCTAGAGCTTTTATCCTCCTGGTGGGCACTAGATAGAGTGGTGAAAGTTCTGTGCCCGTACGAATGCGAGTGGAATGTGTCTATAGCTACTTGTTACATCAACTCAGTTAACATCGTAGGGTTGGATGTTTTATGCAAAACTTAGTAGTATTTCATTGTCACTTGGATTTGGCGGATCAATCACCACATTACCATTACACTGGATTGTGCTGTTTTGTTGTACTGCCTGTTGGAGGGAGAATATTTTAATATGGCTCAGTTGATAAATGTGGGCATGAAAATGTGTGCTTAGAGTCATGAGAAATCATTGTGGCATCTCCACTTAATCACAGAGTTGTGCATCAATGAGGCGTGTGTACTAAAAGCACCAAGGAGTGCATGCAAGCCTAATTGCTATATCATTTGCACTCCTTCCTCCTGTTCTCGATGCACTAATGCTTGAGGAGGACGTAGCAAAAGAGGGCCCTATTGAGCCAAAGGCTCTTGATCAGCATCCTTAATTAACCTTGGAGGCCCAGCTTAATTAGTTGTGAGATGATGTAATGGCTAAATTTCAAGACATTTGGAGTCAGTTGGATTGCATTAAGTAGTTGTAATGTATGGTGTTCCCCATGGCCATACACCATTTTGAGTTCATGGTTGACTCCACCCCACAATGCAATTGCACCATCCCACTAGACCCCACAAATGTACTAGGATGACGCCTTGGGGTCCCATGCTGGAGATGTTGCTTATAACTATGCCATGTAGGCAAGTGATCTTGGTTTAGACCTGCAAACATGAATAGATTGAGATTGTTCTATTTTATTTTTTGTTGGTGATGTGACAATTGACTTTCTGAATATTTGCATACGTTTTGATGGCATGTGCTCTACCAATAAACAAAATAGGCATTTTGAAGATTGTGACATTATGTGCTTTGGCAGGCAAATTTTGGCCCTTCTTATAATCTATTCATTGTTTTTGGAGTATGTAACATCAAATTGATGGCATTTTGGACTTGAGGTTCTTTGGAAAATGTCTGATGGAATGACATTATAGCATTTGACCATTTAAAATTGTGATGTAATTGAACATGTGAATATTTTGGAATTAGGTTGAGAGTGTGACATTTGTATTGGATGGTAATGAAAGTTGTTGTCATTTATTTAATAGCTGCAGTTAAATGTATACCATACGACCTGTAATGTTCATCACACAGATCAGAGGACGAATTTTTATATAAAACTAATGTCATCACTTTCACTATCATTGTCTTCATCCTCAACCAAGACTTACTCCTATAAGAGGGCTCGTCAGGTAGGTTATTTTGGGAAGCAAGTTGCCTAGAGGCCATCGCTTATATGATTTTAATGTTTATCTACATGTGTATAGGGTCATGTAGTACAAGGACGTCGGAAAAGCTTCCTAACCGAGGGCAAGTGGCTTCCTCATTTGGTCAGTATGGCACGTCATCCCTCCTCTTCTCAATTGTCGCCATCACTTTCAGTTTTAGCATTGGCTTCCACTTAACTCTGTCATTTCTTGGGCTATGCTAGTCAGCATAACACATCTACTTAGCTTGTTGAGATTAATGGCTCATTTTTCTTGTACACTTTGGAATGGTCGACCTCCATTAACATATACTATGTGTGCACTTTTTGACCTTTGAGTGGATCAACCCATTGACATTTGATTAGGATGACATGCTTATTTGGTATGAGCATGTAATTAAGCCTAATTTTTTCCTTCATGATGCCATAGAAATTGTACTTTGAGCTGTTATAATACGAGGTATGGGCACATACCCTATAGTTTTGTGTCAATTTGCCATAACCACGGCATATAGTGTGAAACTTGAATCTTTTAACAAAGTATCCTAGGTAAGCTGTAACACGATTTGAGGGGTTTGGTGACCATGTACACTTGGTAAATGACATATCCTCATATCAGAACTCGATTTCTAGATCTGGCTTCATTTCTTTTATTAGTAATAGAATTGGATAAATGTCATTTTTGCTAACCTTCAATATGTTATAGAAACGTCTCTTCAATATTCTCATTTTTCCACAATGTCTAACATCATTAACCCCCACAAAACTGTCATTTTGGATACTACCTCCCACTAAATTAATATCTGCATCAAATACAATAGAAGCAAATTTTGCATCTCTCTTTTGCTTATCTTGATCATCCTTTGAGTTAGGCTTGATAAGCTCTAAGTGATTGCTTATTTGTTAAAAAAAGATAGTAAAAAAATGCATAATGCTAGCAGCATTCTTTACTTCATTAAAAAAAAAAAAAAGAACTAAAGATAAATCTTAACATTGATCCTTACTAATGAAACCATACATGAGCTGAAGATTTGAGAAGTGACCTAATATATGCCAACTTCCAACAAGACTTATAATTACAAAAGGAACAAAGCCAAGCTCAGCACCATGGGTTATGAGATGTTATTCTTTAGGTCTTCAACCTAAGGATGTCTTCAAGATGTTATATAGAATGAATCATAAGAGCAGTGTGGTGGGAGACAACGATAAAATCAAAGAAATTGGACTTACAAAGGATTTAAGCCATTTGACAAATTAAGCAGTGACAATATTGTTAACATCATCTTAGAAACCGGTGATGTTTCCCACAAACAACCTATAAAATATGTGAATATATTTAGTGAATGCATTGTCATAACTTTGGTATGGCGTCTAGCATAATAGAAATTGCAAAAAATACGATGCAATTAATAGACTGCTAGTATGGCTCGACTTCTGGACAATTAAGGTGCACATAAGTTTATATAGCAACGTGTTCCTTGAGCAACATGTATCTCTAAGAGTGTCCATGGGATGGACAACCTAGATGGTTAAATATAGAGAATGAAGGAAATGATGTAAATAGGGCACCCGTATCATTTCTCGGCGGCCTTGTTCGTCTTAAGGCTACTTCACACTCGAAATAGTATGACATGAAGGTGCCTATTTCCTCCATGATATATGCCTCGAAAATTAATGACTCCAAATGGGCTTTATTCTTCATCCCTTTTTTTTTTTTTAAAAAAAATGTGTGTAGAAACCTAAATGCAAAAGGTAATATCTCATATTAATGTGGTAGCTGACATTCAAAATGTAAAGCAAATATGTATAATGTCTGCACCATTCAAAAGGATACATCAATCTGTATTGGACAGGGCCCTCCATCCTAGCCTAAAAAGGGAAATTCATGATCAAATACTCCATAAAGTTAAAGAACGATGGTGGAAATATCTTCTCCAAATTGTACATAATGTGTGAGACTTTATCTTCCATTTCCAATAGCACATCGGTGTGCAAAATAGGCACAAAAAGTTGGTGAAAGAGTGAGCTCACCTCTACCACAACACTCCACATAAATTTGGGTACCAAGTCTATTAATGTTATGGGTATTAGCCTCTCTATGAAAACATGATAGTTGTGAGACTTTAAACAGTGTAGTTTCAACTTGTCTATGTTGACACACTATCTAATAGTGGAAGTATAACCATTTGCGAACTTTAGTCTTTTAAGCCATTGGCAAAGCATGTTTTTTTGTTCCCTAAAGAGGGTGTATGAAGCTTTAAGCTTCGAGCCCACATTGTCTAATGGGACGGCTAACTTGAGCTGGTTACATATGATCCCCAAATCCTTTTAGGTATTAAGATTGTCTTTTGACTTACCTTTGACATCTAAAATCGTATTGATAATGTTATTGAAAACATTTTTCTTGATATGCTTAACATCTAAATTATCCCATAAGATGTTTTTCTTCCAATACAGAAAATCTCAAGATATACTTCTTTTCATCCACTTGTGATCAACTCCAAACCTTGGTAGTGTCCCATGTGGATCATCCACAACCCATGGGATATGCCTGCATGGTTGAAATTCTGATCACCTATCTCCCTCAATGGTGTAACATGTTTGTTAACCTGACCTTTTTTGAATCTAAAAACTCAAAACTAAGAAGGAATGCCGCCTACTACTAAAATCATAGTTTTTGCAACAGTTGTGTTCTACTATGCAAGAAACTATGCAAGAAGAAGACATAAAGGAGTTTGGATCCAAAAATGTATGCTTAGGTAGTTATTTTGATGAGCACAATAGTTTTTCTATTCCTTTGATTTAGATGATTGGTTAGCCAGAAATTGTGATGGTGATCGAAGTAGCAAACCTTTCTTCCATTTGCAAATAAAAAGCTTTGCTTAAATCAGGGCAAATGGAATATCCCATAACTTCAACTGCACTCTATCTGGATAACATAGAATATGCAGGAAAGTCATTGATTGTTTAGAGGGGGTAGTGCACATATTGAAATATGCTTGTTGGTGAGCATCATATGTAATTACGCCTACCATTCACAGTCTTAGTAACTCATCAATAAGTGGTTGGAGGTGTACAACTATTAGCCTTTTTGGATTTGATGGTCCTAAAATTACCATTGTCAAAAACATGTATGGATACTTCATACACATTCTTATAGGTAAGTTATATGGAGTAACCACAATAGGCCAATATGAATATGTCTTTCCATATGACCTATGTAGTGTAAACCAATCCCCACACAAACTAAGTCATACATTACGAGGGTCTTTGGCAAAATCTGGATGTGATCTATCAAAGTGCATCTATACCTCAACATCTAAGATGCAACTACCGTTTGTCTTATAGCCAGCATTCCAAGTCATATGTTTAGCTGCCATTGTCAATGCGTTTAACCTTTGTAGTCTTGGAATAAGAGGAAGGTAACATAAATAACTCTTCGATATACATTTTTTATGTGCCATTGGATTCCTTATCGCTTTGTACCTTCAACCTTTGCAAAATTTGCAATGTTGTAGGCCCTTATCTTTTTTCCAATATAACATGCAATTATAATTGCAAGAATCAATCCTTACAATAGGAAGGTTTAAATCTCTTATTAGCTACTTCGCACTATAGAAATTAGGAGGCAACCAATTTTCTTGTGGGAACATCTCACTAATTAGCTTTGAAAAATCATTGTAGTAACTTTAAGACATATTGTGGTTCAACTTAATATTCATCAACCTAGCAACTATGAACAATTGCAAGAAATTAGGACAACCGATGTATAGTGGTTGGTTAGCGACATGTAATACATTATTAGCCAACTCGTCTACAGCCTCCATACTGAAAATTGTGCTCTCCCCTCCCACAGTTGCTTTCATCCATGTCCTATACACTAGGGTCCTCATCCAACCCATGGGACATTGTAGTCTTGGGTCCATTACTAGTGAACAATTGGCTTGCATCGTATACTATATGGTACTCCCAGCCCATGATCTTTGTCAGAGGCATATATGTCGAGGTTGATGGGCCTACTTTTCTAAACCAATTGACACTCGCCATCCCCATATATTGGTTCTCTCCATGACTTATCTAGTTGTAGTAATTCAATCGAAAACCCCTTTTAAACAAGTGGACCTTAACTTTATCAAGCTCCAAAAATTTGCAGTTCCTATGACGCAAGCACGGACATCTAATTTTGTGTTTGTCCATGTATTTATGTTGGCTTGTTGCCCAGTCAACAAATTCATGTGCTCCTTTTTCAAATTCTAGAGTCAAATCCCTATGATAGGGTAAGTTCTTATTATATATCCACGATTTAATATTACACAACATCTTACCTGCAAATGTTGAACAACAATATCTCTTTTCACAAGCAACCTAGCACAGATACTTGGAATATTAAGCCATTACAAAAATAAGAAAGCTACAAAAATAGGATTGCCTCATTTGCAAAAATATATATATACTTGATGTTAAGCGAAAAAATATTGCCCATAGGCATCAAATTAGAGATCACATGGTCACAAGGACCAGTTATCCTTGACATTTAACATAAATAAACAATTCCACCCAAAGGATAAAGACATCATACAAATATGAAATTCCCTACATGATATTTACCTTGAAAATTACTAAAATTCATGCAAGCAAATAAAATTACTGAAAACTGGGCATCTTACCCATATGGAATATTTCCAACGCCTATAGAGGATGGATAACAGTGAAAACGAAACTTTTGGCAAAGCTAGGGAATGTTATGTTAAGTAACGCAATTTAAGACAGTTTTGGGATGGGTAGAAACCATCCCAAAAAAGATTTGCATCACCTGAGACAGGTTTGGGATGGTTTGTGTTAAGCTAGGGCTTTGGGATAGCTTCTGGACCACAACTAAGTTACTGTCCTTAAGCCGTGTCAAAATTGAGATGGGTTTGAGATTATGTTTTTTTTTTCCTTTTTCAAAAAATAATTGAGACGAAGTTGGGATAGGTACCACCCAAAAGTTACTCAAACTATCTCTAAGTAGTGCCAACATTGGAACAGCTTTAGAACTTTGTTTTTTTTCCTTTTTTTTTAAAAAAAATTGAGACGGACTTAGGATGGGTGCTGCACAAAAGTTACTCAAACTAAATCTAAATTATGCAAAAATTGGGATGACTTTGGAACTATGTTTTATAACATTTTAGAAAATTATTTGAATTTGGGACTACTTAAGAATGACGTCCGATGGAGCCGTCTTATAGCTATCCCCAATGTGGGATAGAAAAATTGTCCCAAATTAATTATGCTAGCCCACTAGTTTTTTTGGTTGTGATAATTTGCAGAAGTGAAGAAAAGAATATAGAAGTAGGAAATGCAAAATAAAAAGAAATAAGAAAGAAGAAGTGGAAAGACAAAAAGGGGAGGGAAAAAAAAGAAATAAAAAGAGAAAACAAAAAAAGGGAAGGGAGGACGTCTGTTGTGCTGTCCTCTTGAGTGCACCGTACTCTTAAGTTGGATCTGCTAAAAAGTTCTCGGAAAGGGTGTGTGAATAAATGAGCATGTAATTGTGGAGCACCTGCACACAGACAATTACCATATTAAGTTGAGAAAGGATAAAACCCTCAGTAAATAATGAATCAAAAAAATTATTCTAAGTGCAATAAGTGTTCACCTGTCTGATGGGATTTGAACTCAAAATTTGGTAGTGTCCTTTTGGGTCTACCTACCCTACTTGAAAAAAGGCCAATCATGTGGGGCAAGTTTTTAGAGGTCTTCCTCAATCTTTTCTTCTTGGATGCTATTAGACTATAAAAGATGGTGAAGTTTGACAACCTAACCTAGGGACTCGACATGATAGTAGTGGAATATTACGCTATGTTTCACACCCTGGGAAAATATTCAGGCATGGTGATGGCGAAGCCCTCACTAAAGATGCGCAAGTTTGCTCTAGGTTTGAAAAGTCGTCTATAGACTGCCTTAGCACTATGTAAGGCCAGGACCTTTGACAAGTTTCTAGGAGCTACCATTAAGGCAGAGGTAGACGGTAATCACACAAAAGTTGAAAAAAAAATTAAAGTAGCCTAAGCCTGGCACTAGCTCAGTAAGGAGAAAGAGTGGGCACTAGGCCTTCTCGCCAACCAGCAAAAGACCCAATTGATTGGGCAATAGCCAAGCCTTGCTTTAACCCTTGAAATGTACCCTTTACTTATGTAGGCATGGAGGGGTGTGTTGCAGGTTGACTAGTGATAGCAAGGTTATAGAATTGCGGATGACCTGAATAGTGGCTTGTTGGAAACTGCAACAATAGGCTGAACCAAGCAAACACAAAACCGAAGGGGAACGCCAGAGTGTTTGCAATAACCCCAGAAAGGATGACAATGTTAAGGCATGGTAGCAGGCAACATTATTATCAACCATTCTATCATTTATGCTTTGTTTGACAGTGGTACTATACACTCTTTCATCTCTAGAAGGCTTCCTAAGTACCTAAGGACTAAGCCTGTAACACTAGATTAGCTGTATAGGGTATCCATCCCCAAAGGTGAAGTACTAGTAACTAACTTAGTGCATAAGGATTACATTATAGACCTAAGGATGGATGACCTATTCGATCAATTCAAAGGGACCAAGGTGTTCTCTAAGATTAACTAGAGGTAAAGTATCACCAACTAAAAATTAAGACAAAAGATATATCTAAGACGACATTTAAGATAGCCACTAACAACCTTCATGAACCTCATAGATTGGGCATTTAGGATGTAACTGGACATCTTTGAGGTGGTGTTCATAAATGACATCCTAGTCTACTTTTCCAGTGAGGAAGAACATAAGGAATACCTAAGGATAGTCATGTAGACACATAAAAAGAAGTAGTTGTATGCAAAATTTAACAAATGCAAGTTCTGGTTGAAAAGAATGAATTTCTTAGGACACGTCATTTCCAAAGAAAAGGTGTGAGTGGACCACAAAAAGGAGGAAGCGATTATGCAATGGTCTAGACTTGAGAATGTGACTAAGGTGCAAAGCTTCTTGGGATTGAAGGGCTATTATGGAAAATTTGTTGAAAGGTTCGATAAGATAGCCATGCCCTTGATCAAACGGGCCCAAAAGTGAAGGAAGTTTGAGTGGAGCCTAGAGTGTGAGAAGAGATTCATGAAATTAAAGGAGAAACTAACCTCAACACTTATGCTATCCTAAACTAATGGAGATGGTGGATTCATCATATACAATGGTGCCAGTAAGAATGGACTAGAATGCATCTTGATGCAAAGTGGTAGGATAATACCATACACTTTAACACAATTGAAGCTATAAGAAGTTAACTGCTTTACGCATGATTTAAAACTAATGGCTATAGTGTTCACTTTAAGCATTTGAAGACAACCTCTATAGGGAGATGTACGAAATGTATCGGACTATAAGAGCCTCAAGTACCTGTTCCTCCAGAAAGAGCTAAATATAAAATAAAAGGTGGTTGTTAAAGTAGATTGAAGACTATGACCTAGTCATTAATTACACCTAGGCTAGGTAAACCAAGTGGCAGGTGCCCTAATTCAGAAAGGGCTGGGATTATGCTAATGATGTTCACAAGGTAGCTTCACTTGCTGTATCTAGAAGTTGTAGAATGAATGGAGACAATACTTTCCACCTTAAGCACCAAGCCTCTAATTTACGAAGAAATTAAGAGGTCTTAAAACTTAGATCCAGAATTGAAGATGCTTAAGGACAAGGTCAAAGAAACATATATACAAGAATTCTAGATAATTAGTAATGGTGTCTTATACATGAGAAGTAGGTATGTGTCTCGAAGGTCACAGAGCTAAGGGACAAGATTATGTGGGAGGCCTTTAAATCTAAGTACTTGGTACACCTAGGGCTTACGAAGGTATACAAGAACTTGAAGGGAAATTTTTAGTAGGCTAAAATGACAAGGGATGTGGTCAACATTGTGGCAAGGTGTATAATATGCAAAAATATTAAGGTCAAGCACTAAAGGCTTGGAAGATACCTCCAACCCTAGGAAACACTATAGTGGAAATAGAAAAACCTCATAATGGACTTCGTAATAGGATTACCTTAAACACAACAAAGTTATTGCACAATTTAAGTAGTGGTCAATAGATTGAGCAAGTCAGCCCACTTCCTCCCCATTTAGTCGACTAACACCCTGGATAAGCTAGCCAAGGTATACATTAACAACATAGTCAAACTACACAGCACTTTGGTAAGCATAGTGCCAAATCAAGATCCCTACTTCACATCACAACTTTAGGGTAGTTTCCCAAGGCCATGGGAACCAAAGTTGAACTAAGTATAGCCTATCACCCTTTGAACAATGGGCAATTCAAAAGGACAATCCAAAATTTTGAGGAGCATGTGTTTTGGACTTTAAGGGGACTTCAAGTGAGTATATGGTGTTCGTGGAGTTTTCCTATAATAACAATTATCACAACAGCATAAAGATGGCTCCATATGAGACATTCTATGGTTGGAAATGTTGCTTGCCAATCTGTTGGGATGATGTGGGAGAAAGAAAGGTGATAGGATTATAGTTGGTCCAACTTACAGTTAAGAAAGTGTCAAGATAGAGAAGCTTAAGATAGGCCTGAAGGGGAAATCCTTGCAGTTCTAGCAAGGGAAGAAAGTCTATCTTAAAATATCCCTAACATGTGGAGTGATGCATCTTGTGAAGGCTAGGAAGCTAAGCCCATGTTTTTTCAGACCCTTCAAGATATTGGAAAAAAGGAGGCAAAGTGGCATACCATAGATGTGTGCATCAACACATCAAAATTAAATTAGAATCAACTAGTACTGGGTGAGTACAAGTGTCATGTTCATAAGGAGGGGTGTATGTCTATTGGTGTAACCAAGTTCCTATTAGTTACACTGTCTAAAAGGGATGAGAATGACAATAATAACAACACGATCACTTAGAAAACAAAGAAGCAAGCTCAAAGTTTTGAAATATCAATAATTGAAGAGTCTAGCCACTTATGTTGTGTTGGTTTCCTATATGTGTTAATTTATATTAATTATCAGTTTAATTACTTTGTTGCAGATTTCTAATGTACCATCTGTAGGATATTCCCCTAAACTCTCATACAACTTTAACTCCAGATTTTAGCTAGTTTTGCCAAGCTAAATCGAGTCAAGTGATTAAGTGCTAAGATTAATAATATGTTACATGTACTAATCCTATTGTTTCACTCTCATTAATCTCATAGAATTAATATCCACAATTGTACATCTAGTGTGTAGGTTTTACTTCTGTTTTTCACTGTAAAGTTACAAATTAATTAGAGAGTTGGCCAGATCCTCTAATTACTATTCATCTCAACAATTGTGAATAGCATAAACTAAGATAATTAATCAAGAACTCAAGTACACATATTCAACCACTCATGCATACAAGAGATTACAAAATAAAGCAACTCATGATATAATCAAGGAAACTAATTGCTAATTTGTTCATCATCCAAATAGTTACATTCTAGAAATCCTTGTGTTGCATGGAAGAACAAATGCTCTCCAATCTTGATATTAATTCCTTCTTGTCCAAGGCTTCAAGTCTTGAATCCTTTGTTTCTAGGTGTTTAAAGGTGTACGACTTATATAATGACTCCCTCTAGACATGATGGAATGTGTAATTATATGTTAGGGTGGCTAGGGTTGGTGGAAAGAAAAGGAAAAGGCAAACAAGCCCTTAGTTCGCATGCAAACGATCCTGACAACTGTGATTTGCAACTGTAAGATCTTATTCTACTGCCAGAATCCTAGGCATGGTAATCACATGAGTTTGCTTCTAAATATCATAGTCATGACGTATCTTCTTGCACTCACAAGCTTCCACTGCAAATTGGTCTAGCATGCACTGTAGCTTGTCTCGTGCTTGTGAAATCCATCTGCGTAGGCACAACCTCAAATTCCTACAAACGTAATCAATAAATGTGCATAGCCCCACCCACTCTAAAATGTGCTATGGTCAATTCTTTCCAGTGTGACTTCATTTCTCATGGCTATAGTGTCTTCTCCAACAATTGCAAGACCTGCCATTCGAAACACAAACTTGTCTAAGTGTAGATAAGACCCAATTTCTATCAATTATCACTAAAACTACACTTAAACACTCTATTTCATCAAGAATGTCATTTTTTCATGTATAAAAACTTAATGCAACCTTTTTAGCTTAAAATGCATTCACAATTAGACTCCAATAGGGTGAAAATATGCTATAAAATCATGGTTTATCAAACCCCACACTTACTCATTTTCTTGTCCTCAAGCAAACTACCTTAATTCCACATTAAAATGTTCTCCATCAATGAGACATCAAGTCTTAAAAGTCATGGAATTGGTCACTCATCTTAATTTCAAAAATAAAAATAGACATGCCACATAGTTCAAATCATTCAAGATCACGACACCCTTAACCTAAGTATGTTTCCGTCGTATAAGTCATGTGTGTTTGTCACTCTTCAACTCTAAATCACTTTGATCTCTTAATGATCCTATTGCAATTTAAAGACACTAAATTAAAGAACAGCTCACTCTGAGCATTAATTCATTCTTCTTTATGTAAGTTCAACTAACTACATGCATTATTAAGAGGACTTTAGTGTGGGAATAAATGTTTTCTTGCTTTTCCTTCCCCTCATACTTATTCTTTCTATTCTTTTGTGAGCTTTATAATTTTTCTTAAGTAGTTGAGAGCCTTTTATGCAAAGGTTAACAAAGGTCATTGCGCACCCCTGGTTACTCAATTCACAACAAACTTAAAATGCTTTGCATATTCATACTTGAGCAACAATTTTGTGTGAGAACGAACATGGGTCTCTGTATAATTCCAGTTACAAAAGTCACACCAATCAACTGAATAGAGTAAATTTTCAAACATGCTCACTATTTCTCTGTTTTTTTTTCAAATTTTTCAAAAATTTCTTTTTTAGCCCTCGCTCTTTTGTTTTTTCAATTAATCTTCACTAATTCTCTAGAGAGTTTATTAACACTCAAAGTAAAACTTACATCACTAAACCAATTATGCTCTCCTCATAATAGAATTTTTCAAGTGACCTAGCAACTAAAAAGTGAAAATTGTGGTGTATAATGTGGAAATCATGTCCTTAATAACCAAGCAAGGAATGCCATTTTCACAAATAATTAAAAAACCATGAAACAATGATTTTCACTTAATGTTTCATCACAAATTAAATCTAGTGGCCACAACTTCCATGGCGTGCCATCATTCTAATCATGTTAATCATCCAATCATCTATATTGTGCTATCACTCCTATGCCCTTCCCCACACTTATACTATTACCCACCCAATGAATATGGTTATAGTAATAATATAGAATAACTTAGAGAGATACAACCATGTAGGGTTGGCACTATTTTTCACATCCTCCTTCACTTAGCAATTTGCTCATGCATGTGTCCTCTTCAAACCTACGCTAAATTTAACGTAGAATAATACTTCCATGCAATCACAAAACATGCAAAAACAAAAACATGAAAACTCTAAATGAAGCAATAGAAAGTAAGTAAGAATGCTTAAGTTGCCTCCAAAGAAACGTTGTATTTATTGTATACAGCCTCGCAAGCTCTTCATGGCTAGGTGGATTAATTATGACTTTGGGGATCCACAACCCCTATAAGCTAGATCATTTTCCTTCTTTCAACCTCTTCTTTCCTTCATTGGCTCTCCTTTTAAAGCTCAATTCCTCCTTGTCTCCCAAATTCTCCCCCACACTTGCTTTTTTTTTTTGCCTGTACTTTGTACTTACAATATTGGTTCTTTTCCCTCGTTGCACCACTAGAATCATTAGTAGAAATATGAAACATAGAAATATCCTCTTGTACCTCTTAGGCAAGAGAATTGGAAGGTGTAGAGTACACGAGAAAGGTTACCTCACTGGGGGCCAGCCTGTAGAATTAGACTACCTTTTTCTATGTCTATAATTGCTTTAGTGCTAGCCAAGAATGAGCGTCCTAAATCAAAGGCAACTCTTTTTCACCCTTCATCTCCAAAATTACAAAACCCATAGGCACAATTAAATCACTCAACATGACTAGCACATTTTCCACTACTCTTATAGGCCTTTTTGTGGACCTATAAACAAGTTTCACCAGCATTCTTATGGGCTTCACTAATTCCATGCCAAGTGCTTGAAAAGTGGCATAGGACATGGCATTTACACTCACACCTATACCACATAAGATATTGTCAAATGTAGTACTTCCTACAGTGCAAGAAATGGAGAAACTCCTTAAATCTTTTAATTTGGATGGCAATATATTTCAATTCTCCACATTATTCAAGGCATCCAATTTTCTTTTTCTAAAGGCTACTTCTTGCAAGCACTTTACATAGCCAGGATCTTCTTAACTTTTACAACCAAAAGAGCATTTACATCTAATTTTTCAAAATCACACAAAAATCTACTAACCTACTCCTCCACTTTTATCGAATTGAGTCTCCATAGGTATGAAATCTTAGGTTTGTATAGTGGTGCAACACTTGCTTCTTTCTTTTTCTTTTTGGTCTTTAACAACTTCGCCTTCTCTTTGTTTGTGCTCCCATTACCTACACACTTTTAACATGTTTAATAGGATTATTCTCTATAGAACTAGGTAGTGTACCTATAGGTCTATTAACCATCTCCTTGTAAGTTGCCCAACATGAACCTCCAAATTTCTAATGGAAGATTATTGATTCTTTAATGAAGTGTTAGTAAGATTCATGTAATCTTGTATAGTCTTGGCCAAGTTACCTATCACCTTGTGAGTAGACTTCGCAAGGTTCCTCATAATATTTTCTAGAGATTACTTCTTTTCTTCCAAGTATGGTGCTTGGAATCCCAACAGGTTTTGTTGGTTCCTCCAACAAATGTTAGGATGATTCCACCATCTAGGATTGTATGTGCTTGTGTAAGGATTGTTAGGTTGGCCACCTTGATTCCTTATAGAATTTACTCTCTCTCTTTGCCCATTACTTGGTCCTTCTCCTCAGCATTAATGTGTAGGATGTGGACTTGCATACATGTCACATATTTGAACCATTGAAACTAGAGAAGTATTGTTACTTACCATAATATTATTTATGTTCTTTGATAAGAGCTCCACTTTTACAAAGAGTGCTGTTAAAGTGTTTGTATCATGCATTCTAGTGACCCTTCTCATTGTAGACCTCGTAACTAGCCATTGATATGCATTAGCAACCATTTCCTCAATTAAAGCCCATGCCTCTTTTGGTAATTTTTTCATTAACACTCCTCTTGTAGTTGCATCTAAAACTATACACAACTATCAAGTTATCCCACTATAAAATGTTTGCAGATTCATCTAAAGAGGGTAGCCATGTTGTGGGCAATTTTAGAGTAGTTCTTTAAACCTCTCTCGCACTTATGGAAGTATCTTGGATTCCAGCTACTTGAAAGTGCCAATTTCTAGCCTTAGTTTTGTAGTCTCGGTAGGTGGAAAATATTTTGCCAAGAACTTGTTGACCATGTCCTACCATGTCACTGTGCTTCTAAGAGGTAAAGATTGCAACCACTGTCTTCCCTTGTCCCTGAGAGAAAAAGGGAACAATCTAATTTTAATTGCATTGTCAAATACTCCATTAAATTTAATAGTATCACAAAGTTCTAAGAAGTTAGCCAGAGGAGTATTGGTATTCTCGTGTAAGGATCTACCAAATTAGTTTAACTGTACCATGTTGACAAGTGCAGGCTTTAACTCAAAATTGTTGGCATTAACTAATGTTCAAATTATGCCAGTTATATGGGGATTCATCACCAGTTGCACATAATCTCTAATAGCTCTCTAATTTGTTAGAGGAAGCTACTCTAGTGATAGTGGAGGTGGGTTATGTTCCATTGCAGCTTCTTGTTCAAGCTTGAAAAGAGCTTTTTGCCATCTATGCAGAGTTATTTTGATCTCTAGGTCAAACTCAAGCTCCAAGCTTTTAATCCTTTGCATACAAAACTCTATAGCAATCCAAAAATCAAACCTACGAGAGCAATCTCAAAATAAATTGGCAAAAATAGGAAATAAAAGAGAACAAATAGAGTAAGAAAAGAAAAATGAAGGTTAAATCTAATAATCTCTTAGAGTGTTTGATGGCGCTCATTTCCCTCCTTAATAACAACGCTAAAAATTTTGATGTATGTTGTCAGCAAACTAAAATTAAATTAGAAGGAAGCAGTACTAGGTGATTACATGGATCATATCTATGAAAGGGGTATGTCTCTATCAATGTAACTAAGTTCTTATTAGTTAAGCCATTAAAAAGGGATGAGAATGGGAATCATAAAGAAAAAATGATCACTTGTTGAACAAAGATGCAAGCATGAAATTTTGAAATACCAATAACTGATGAGTCTAGCTTCTTTTGTTGTGTTAGTTTCTTATGTGTGCTAATTTATGTTAATTACCAATTTATTTGCTTTGCTACGAATTAAAAATCTTAATGTCTATAGGATATTCTCCAAAACTCTTGTACAATTTTAACTCCATACTTTAGTAGGCTTTCCTAAGCTAAATCATGTTAAGTGATTAAGTGTTGTGGCTAATGATATGCTACCTGCACTAGTCTATGGTTTCATTCCAATTATTCTCACAGAATTAATGTCCACAGCTGTACATATAATGCACAGGTTTCACTTTCATTATTCCTTACATAGCAAGAAATTAATTAGAGAGTTGGCCAAATCTAGTAATTACTATTCATTCCAACAATTATGAATAACACAAACAAAAGCAATTAATCCAAAACTTATGCACACATATTCTACCAACACGAACACAAGAGACTAGAAAACAATTAGCGAGTCATGATATAATCAAGAAAACTAATTGCTAATGGGTTCATCATCTAAACAAGCATGAAGATACTAGAAAAAGTATGAAAGACTTATCCTATAAATCCTTGTATTACATGGAAGAATGAACTCTCTCCAATCTTGGTGTGAATTCTTTCTTCTGCAAGCCTTCAAGTCTTGAATCCTTTGTTTTCTAAGTGTTTCAAGGTGTACTACTTAGCTTCCCTCTAGATGTGTAAAAGCCTATATTATGGCTTCATTGGTGGAAAGAAAAAGATGAACATGCCCTTATTTCGCATGCAGACAATGACGGTGAACTATTGCACCACTGTCACCAGATCTTTTTCTTCTGCCACGATCTGGACACAATAATCACATGAGTTGGCTTCCTAAATACCATGGCTTCACCAACCTACCTTGCAATTGCAACATGTCTTCTCATGCTTCCAACCCAAACACATCTAGTGTGCACTACAGCCTGTCCCCCACTCACAAAACCAATCCCTGCGGATAGGACTCCAATACTACAACTATAAGCAATGAACTCAGACACATCTAGAATGTGTTGTGATCAATTCCTATGAGTGAGACTTCATTTCTCAAGGCTATGGTCTCTTTTCTTGTGATTGTAAGGCCTACCATTCAAACCACAAACTTGTCTAAGTGTAGATAATGCCTAATTTTCACTCAATTATCACCAAAACTACATTTGAAAATCCAATCTATCAAGAATATCATTTTTTCATGTATATAAACTTATTGCAATCCTCTTAGCTTAAAATGCATGCAGGATTAGTCTCTAATAAGGTGAAAATATGTTATAAAATCCCAACTTATCAATCACCTAGCACTACCCTCAGAGCTATCAAGAGCACACAATGTCTTCCACATATCTCAACTCAAGAAGTTTGTGTTGGACCTAAGTCATTTGTTGGAAACTGAACACTTAACCATTAAGGAGGACCTAAGTTATAAGGAAGTCTTGGTGAGGATAGTAGATAAAAAAGAACAACTACTATGAACTAGGTTCATTCTATATGTGAAAGTAAAGTGGTCCAACCACACCATGTGCAAAGCCACTTTAAAGGTAGAAGTGGGCACAAGAAATCGTTGTCCATATCTATTCTTAGATTGGGACACCATAAGTTTCGAGGATGAAACTTGTTGTAAAAAGGGATGTAATGTCTGGCCCCTCTATGCACAGACAATAAATGGATTTCTTTTTTATTTATTCATTTATCTACTGAATTACCTATTGTTATCATTATTACTATTATGATCATTTCCTTGTGTCACATAAGGTAGTAGGGTAAGTTTTGGGGACGCCAGTCAACTATGCTTAGAATACAGGAGATAATAATCTAATCATATATTTCATACTTAAGAGAATAAAGGGATTGACTGCACACTGATTTTAGAAGGCTAAGGATTCAATAAGGGCTGAATTTGGCTTGGGAATTGTAGGAAAATCTTAATATCATTAAAGGGGTCGACCATACCATAACCACCATGTATAGCCATAAGTAGAAAGCCCAGACTCACAAGGGGCTGCTGAAATTTTTCACCCCACACACATGCTAGTTAACTGCAAGAGTAGAGAGCAACAGGAGGATTTCTTTGTGCCACTTTGAGGTAAATCCCCAAGCTAAGCTTTCGTATTTTAATGTGATTATGTAAGGGATTTGGATTCTTAGACTGTAGGCACTTTTATTTAGACACTGCATGCACATATATGAATTTACATGGGCATGTGGCATGTGTGTCGAGACTCAAAGGTATAAGTGCACACATCTAGAGGAAAATGGAATAGAACTTGTAGAGTTGAACCATATGTGCCTTGCCATTATTTCTCGTGTTTTAAATCTTATTTTCTTTCATTTCATCAAACCTTGTCAAATATATGTATAAACATGCTAAATATTAGAATTTGCATTTAATATGGTCTTAAAACTAATATTCAAACAATCGGAATGCCTAGAAATGTGTAAAATTTGGTTTTGATTAGTCTGCCTAGGATAATTGCGCAACATTGAGTTAATCCCTGTTAATCGTAATAGCTCAAGTGACTCAAATTGATCATAAAGTTAGTGGACTCTAGATCAAACAGCTCACCTACGGGATCAATCCTAGCCGATCTCAAACTATAGTGATCGATTGAAAATGATTGCACATGTGCAATCATAAAGATAGGATGCCATGGATTGACGACCCTTGCATGTCACAATCAATCCCAATCAATCTACAAAGCATAATTGACTATGATATATTGCAAGGGCTTTAGATGTAAATCAAAAACCTCCACAATATGATTGCAAAGTTAGCAGGTCGATCCAGAATGCCTTAATTAATCCCGAACCTGCCTAGATTGATCAAAAAGGGCAAAAATCAATCTAGAATATATTTTTCACGATCATTTCAAATGTTTAATGTTCATAACATCCGTACACCCATTAATATTAACCCTAGACATATGTTAATGCCTACATACTCAAACCAATCATAGAAAACCTAACAACTAAGCAAGAAATCAATTTGTTTAAATGAGAAACAATGCAAATTAACACAGGGAAGAATCACCCTCACAATTCAAGGATTTAGGATGCATTTAAAAAAGGTGGAGGAGGTGAATTTTATTGAACTAGGAATTAAATAAGAATTATTTTAGTTGAATAAGAAATCAAGAACTAATAACTAGTTAACAATCTAAACAACAAATCTAATGCCAGGTAAGTGGGTTACCTAGCATAATTTTTACAACTATCTTTCGGAGATTATTTTTTTTCATTGGAATTTAAAAGAACTATTTTATAATCTTAACAAATGAATCTTGGCATGTTTTAATTTTGAAAATTCTCTTCTTTTACTATGAAAACTATGGATGTGAGTATTATGCGTATTTATTTAACCTGAACATCTAAATGAACAATTCTGTTTATGTGACAAGTTTTACGTTAATTTTGGATATGAGATAGTTTTTACATTTATCTTTCAGAGATTTTTTTTTCACTGTGATTTTAAAAGAACCATTTTACTATCTTAACAAATGAACCTTGGCATGTTCTAATTTTCAAAATTTGCTGCTTCTACTATGAAAACTATGGATGTGAGTATTATGTGTATTTGTTTAACCTGAACATCTAAATGAACAATTCTGTTTATGTGACAAGCTTCACGTTAAAATGCTCATGCTTTGGTAATGAATGTTAGTGTAGAGGAATGAGTTCCAACCCACCTGGTTAGGGTAGAAGTATTAAGCCCTTCAATTAGGGATAAGCGATCATAGGTCGTAACCACACTAAAATTAAATTATAATTAAACTAAGTATTGTGTTAAGTACAAGTATCATTCCCATAAGGAGGGGTTTTGTGTCTATTAACATAACTAAGTTCTTATTATTTATGACTCCAAATTGAAGCGAATTGAAAGAAACAAAATAAAAGAACTAAAACTAACACTAGAAAACACTCACAACTTAAATGGGAAAAATACCAAGAATTGAAAAGTCTAGCCTCTCAAGTTGTATTGATTTCCTATGTATGCCCATTTATATTGATTCATAGTTTAATTGCTTTATTACAGGTTGTTATTTATAATGTCTCCGAGATATCTTCCCAAACTCTCTTGAAGCTTCAACTCAAGGTTTAGTGGGTTTTCTTAAGCGTTATCACGTTGAGTAATTAGTGTTTTAAATGATGAAATTCTCTCTGCACTAATCCTATGGTTTTACTCCCATTATTTTCGAAGGTTTAATGTTCAAAATTGTACATCTAGTGCACAAGTTTAATTTTTGTTATTCCTCACACTAGCACAAATTAATTAGAGAAGTAGCCTATCCCTCTAAGTAGTATTCAATCCCACAATTGTGAATAACAATAGCAAGGACAATCAATCACAAACTATGCATAGATAGATAATTAGCAATCCATAATATATTGATAAAAACTATTGCTAACATGTTCATCAACATATAGATAACAAAAAAAAGTGTGGAAAACTTTTGCTATTATCCTTGCATTGCATAGAGTATTGAAGCTTCACAAGACCTGGCTTGGGTCCCACCTTATTCACTTCTCCTAGTATGTGGAATTGTTTCTCTAAGTGTTGGAAAATAAAAACTAAGTTTAATACCTTCTCTAAGATGAGGAGAATGTGTATTTATAGTTTAAGGATGTCTATGGTTCATTTATATGGATGACAAGATGACAAAGCCATTAAAAAATCATGCAAAACTGAAATTGCAACTTAGCTACGTTGAATTCTCAACTTACAACTAACTTAAGATGCTTTGCATACTCTTAACTAGGCAACTTTTTTATATGAGAATGAATAGGGGTCTTTGAGCAATCTCAATTACTTAGTTGCTCCAATCAGTAGAGTAGACTGATTTTTCTTATGCTCACTTATATTTTTCTTTCTCAAGATTTTTCATTCAATTTTTTCTAGGTTCTCGCTTTTTCATTTTTCAGTTAATTTCCCTCATTTGCTAGAAAATTCACCAACACCTAAGGTAAGACTTATATTCCTAATTCAATCATCTCACCTTGACCATAGAACTTCTCAAATAATATAATAATCAAGAGTCAAGAGTGTGTATTCAATTAAATAGGAACCATACCTTTAATACTAAGTCTAATATGCTAATATCAAGAACAATGAAGAAACCAAAGCAACACAATTTTTCTTGCAAGCCATTCATTATAAATTAATTATAGTGGCCACAAGTTCATGCCCTGCTCATGCTATCAATAAACATGTGAACTACACAATGGCATGCAAAAAAAAATTAAGCAATCATATCACATGCTATGGCATGATTTTCACTCAAAATTTTTTTCTACACCTTTACCATCCCCACACTTATCATGATGTCTCTATTAACCATATCATCACAAGTAAAACAAGGCAACAAGAAACAAGACAACATAGTAGGGCAGCTCCAATTCTTCTCTTTCTTTCTTGGATTCCTATATCCTCACATGTCCTCTCCAATCTTCCCAAAATTCTACACCAAGACAAAAATATGAATAAATTCCATGCAACACAAAATAAAACAAAAAAACTCAAAAACCAAATAAATAAACTGAAAGAAATAAAATATAGCTTAGGTTGCCTCCTAAGAAGCGCTACATTTAATGTTGGTAGCCTAACATGATACTCATGGTCTAGGGTGGTCTAGTTAAGGATCTCGGGATCCACAACCCCTAGTGAGGTGCAAGTCTTCTACATTTTCCACATTCTATTTCTTTTCTTCTTGGCTCTCTTCCTTATGCTCAACCTCTCTCTTTCTTGTCATGGGGAATCCCACCCCCTCTCTTTTTCACTTGCATAATACTTTCTTATGCACCCTCTGTCTTATTACTCTCGTTAGCAACTTGGTTAACCATTTGCACTATAGAGACATTTTATTTTATCTTTTGTGTGCATGTGGTGGAAGGTGTCAAGCACATGTAAAAATTTAATTCTTTTGGGCTTACATGTAATGTAAGGCTACCATTCTCTATTTCAATCACAACATTGGTAGTAGCCAAGAAAGATCAACATAAGATCATGTTGTGCTCTCTTTCACCCTCCGTGTCTAAAACAATATAATCCATTGGCATAACTAAATTACTAACCTTCATCAAAATGTCCTCCACATGGCTAAGTGGTCTTGTTGAAGCTTTATGGGCTAACTTTACCTTCATGCATATGGGCTTTACTAATTCCATCCCAAGTGCTTGAAAAGTAGTAAAGGACATCACACTTATGTAAGTACCTAAATCATATAAAACATTATCAACTAAGGTGTTTCCTAGTACAGGAAACAGAAAAACTCCCAAGGTCTTTCAATTTTTGTAGCAAAATTCTTTCTTCACTCAGGGTATTGTCAACATCATCTAATTTCTTTTTCCTTCTTGCAACATCTTCCTAGCACTTAATTACACTTAGATCTCTTTTACTCTCTAAAACTAAAGGGGCATTGAAATATATCTTTTCAAAATCAACTAGAAATCTACTTACCTGCACCTTTAGCTTCACTAGAATAAACCTTTAAGGGTACTAAATTTTTAACTTGCATGATGCTTGGCTTTCACGTTCTGGCTTCTCTACACTAATGGATTGCACCCTTGCCTTTTTATCTTTCAAAAAAGGTGCTAGCACATCTTCATTCTTAAGTGTAATTACCTACACACTTTTGACATGTTTAATATGATTGTTCTTAGTAGTGTTAAGTAACATGCCTATGGGTCTAGACACTATCTCTTTCACCAATTGTCCCACTGTCACCTCTAGATTATAAATGGATGATTGTTAATTCTAAAAGAGAGCATCAGTTCTATTCATATAGTCTTGCATACATTTTGCTAAATTACCTATCATATTGTCAGTCAACCTTACAAGACAACCTACAATTTCCTCTAATGATTGCTTTTTCTCCCATGGTGGGTAAGGTTCTTGAATGCCTAGTAGATTTTGAGTTTCTCTAGGAGAAATTGGGATGATTTCTCTAACCAGGGTTATATGTATTGGTATAAGGATTGTTAACTTCTGTTCCTGCATTCCCTACATAATTTGCCTGTTCTTTTTGCCCGTTACTCATTCCTTCACTCCTACACTCATGTGTAGGATAAGGCCTTACACTTATATCACAATTTTGAATTAAAACAACTAGAGACGATTGAGTGTTACTTACCATGACATTATCAATTTTCTTATATGGAAGCTCCACTTCACCCACAAGTGTCATCACTGAATCCACTTCATGCACACCGGTGACCCTACACGTTAAGGATCTCTCAGTTGACCATTGATAATCATTATATGCCATCTCTTCTATCAATGCTCAAGCATCCTCAAGTAATTTGTTCATTAGGGCAACCCCTATAGCTGCATCTAAAATTGTATATAATTAACTAAATATACTGCTATAGAATGTCTATACCTACATCCACAATAGTGGCCATGTTGTGGGTGGCTACACTATAGGCATCTTCTAAGTAGTTCTATGAAATGCTCCCACACCTTTGGCAATGTCTCTAATTCTAACTACTTGAAGGTCCAAATCTCTAGCCATAATTGTGCAGTCTTGGTAGGTGGAAAGCATTTAGCTAAGAATTTGTTTACCATATTCTACTAAGTGACTATACTCCCACATAATAGTTATTATAGCCATTATCTAGCCCTGTCTATGAGAGAAGAAAGAAAGAGTCTTAGTTTGGCAACATCATCAAAAACACCATTAAACTTTATAGTGTCACATAATTCAAGAAAAGAGGCAAGATGTGTATTAAGGTCCTCATGTGGGGCTTCTCCAAATTGCTTAGATTGCACCATATTGATTAGTGCAAGGCTTAACTTAAAATTATTGATGTTCACTAGGGGTCTCACAATTACAGTCATATTTGGGTTTATCACTGATTGCACATAATCTCTAATGGCTCACTGATTTGGTGGAGAAGGGAATTGATCATGCTGTTGTTGTGGTGGTGGAGTTGGTGGGTTGTTACCCCATCTCTTCCTACTCGTGCCTCAAAAGAGCTCTACTTTACTAAAGAGTGTGTTCAATCTCAAGATCAAAATCAAAATCAATACTGTTACTCCTATGCACTCAATTATCTTAAAGAATAAGGATTCAACCTACGAACAAAAGTATATTTAGAAAAGCAAGAAGAAAATAAGAGAAAAGAAATAAGAAATATAAAAAAACAAAAGCAAACAAAATGACCTAATCTAAAAGTCCTTTACAGTATTCAATAGCACTTCTAGCACTCCCTAGCAATAGTGCTAAAATTTGATTGTGGGTCATCACCATACCAAAATTAAATTCATAATTGAACTTCATACTATGGAGAGTACAGGTTGATTCCCACGAGGTAAGGCTTTGTGTCCATTGATGTAACTAAGTTCCTATTAGTTAGACCTTCAAATTGAAGCTAATTGAAAGAAACAAATTAAAAGAACTAAAACAAACATTTGAAAACACTCACAACTTCAATAGGTGAATCACCAAGAATTGAAAAGTTTAGCATCTCGTGTTGTATTGATTTCCTATGTATGCTCATTTATGTTGATTCTTAGTTTAATTGCTTTGTTACGAGTTGTTACTCCTAATGTCTTTAGGATATCTTTCCAAACTCTCATGAAGCTTCAACTCAAAGTTTAGCAAGTTTTCTGAAGCATTACCAAATTGAGTAATTAGTGCTACGAATGACAACTTTCCCTCTATGCTAATCCTATGATTTCACTCTCATTATTCCTACATATTTAATCTTCACAATTGTACATTTAGCATAGAAGTTTTACTTTCATTATTCCTCGCACTACCATAAATTAATTAAAGAAGCGACCAATTCCTTTAACTGCTATTCAATCTCACAATTGCAAATAACAATAGTAAAAAAAATCAATCACAAAACCATGCGTAATCGATCAACTACAAGCACAATAGACTAGATAGAAAATTGGCAATCTATAATATTATTGATAAAAATTATTGCTAACATGTTCATCATCCCAAACAACATAAAGATAATAGAAAAAGTGAGGAAAACTTAATCTATTATCCTTGCATTGAGTGGAATATTGAACACTTGGCTTAGATCCATCCTTCTTCGCTTCTCCAAGTATGTGGAATTGTTTTTCTAAATGTTAGAAAACAAAGTCTAATCCCTTCTTCAAGATGTGGAGAATGTGTATTTGTAGTTCAAGGGCATCTAGGGTTCGTGTATGTGTGTGACAAGACAAAAAAGCCCTTGAAAAATTATGTAAAACTAAAACTACACTGACTTTTCGTGATCACACCACCAAAACTTATGATTGCACCTTAGATCTTCACATCCATGAGCCTAGGTGCAAATTTACATCAATCAGGTAATTGTGTTTTTCAATCAAATTGGCTTTTCTTGCAATCATGCCTTGCACCACCACAATAATGATATCTGTTTGCATAAATTCTAGAATGCTCCATGACCTAATTCTGCAGCTACGCTATAGCTTGCCGCTATCGTGACCTTTGATCCTGTGATCACAACTAAAAATTGCAAAAATTCTAGTACACTCCATAGTTGAGTCTTGTAATTGCATAACCCCATCTCACAGTCATGGTGCTTCTTTCGGCGATCGTGGTACTGACCTACATACATTAAATTGCATTTGAAGTGTTGAAATTGTCCAAAATTAGTATTTAACCTCATATCAACACTTTTTAACCTCAAAATCATTATGTTAAGTATTTTTCATGCATGATATCATATTTTACTTATTTTAGTTCACTTACATTCATAAATTTAAGTACAAAAGGGGTACAAATATACTATAATTTCTCATGTTATCAATAAGTTGACCTTCTTAATTAAGGTTAAAGATTGAGACCTACCTAATCAAGGTAGAAGTATTAGGGCTCATAGCTGGCGAAGTTGCACGAAAAATCCAAAACCCAGAAGTAGGCAAATGAACATGTGGAAATAAATGGTTTTACTGGGTTTATTGTGTCACGTTTCCATACTATAAAGCATTGGAAAGTTTACAATAATACAAAGTATTTTCATAAAAAGAATTGTTTTATACTCATATCCCAAAAAAGTAAGTATATCCATTTATTAGGTGATTGGTCGCTAACAATCTTTTTGAAACCATCTTTGAAGATAACGCGGTAGAGGACTAGGACACTTGGGGATAGTAGTCACCAAGAAGTAGCTCGATGGCAATTGAATTTAGATCATACATTGTACTTTGTTTGTTAAAGATTTTTAGTGATACATTTGAAAGAATTGAGTTGATTTGTTTTTTCCATTGCAACATTGGACTTCAAACATAGCATTGTGGAATGATTATTATTGAATGGTTTAGAAACTATGATGTTTTTGACTTTAGTATCCTTTAAGATAATTGTCTCGAGATTACTACCTTGTTTTGCCTAAATGGGGTGTGACAATTAGCATGACATTTAATAGTGACTTAATCATTTTATAGTGTTAAAAGTTATCTGACTGCAAAAATTTCAAAAGTTAACGTTTTATTTTAGTAGTGGCACAACTCATCAAAACATGCACAAACCTTTGTTAGCAAGTATAAAAAGGCATTTTTTCCAACAAATGTGTATACACACAACATATAACAAATATATGCACATAATTATGTCAAGAAGTACATTGCTCCCAGGGAAAAATGATCAAGACTTATCACTGGTGAAGCTTTTACAATTGTATGAAAAACAAAATGAAATAAAATATTGTAGTAGAAGTTCGTAGAATACGGTGCTCGAAGTTGAAGTTAAATTATTGTGGAACGAGAAATGCAAAAGTAACTATTATTTGCATAATAACATGACAATTATAGTGCTTAGCCATAATCAATAGTAATAGATTAATAATGACATTTTGGGAAATTATTAAATAACTGAACACAATTACTCTAGAGACTTGGGCTATAATATCAAATTTGTCACCAGTGAGAAATATTAAGCTATAAAATTCATAACTGTCACTTTCATCGCGATCACTTTTACAAATTGAAATCTGATAAAAGTATGTCAAGTCATCTTTAGTTACACATATAATGACGACTCCGCATAAATAGTATTGAAGTTCATGTGATAATTGTTATTTACACCGTGTCACAAATTATTCCTAATAAATAATATTAAATTTCATTCTTACTGATTCTCTTGTAGAGTCTACTCATAAAATATGTTGCAAATATTAACCGATATCCATATTTACTTTTTCTTGAGAGATTATTTTGACCCTAATGGTTATTTTTACATATAACTATTAAATATAATTATTTATCTTACAATTTAAGAATTTTGTATCGAGCTCTTGAAATACCATGGGCTTTTATTTATAAAAATGTTTTATTAATCTTAATAATGTAATTTGTCAAACCTTTATGATGAGCTTTTATGACTTAGTAGTTATTATATGTCTATATATATATATAGAGAGAGAGAGAGAGAGAGAGAGTTAGGAAATTGTTTGCAAGGTCGTGATTTGGAGTTGCATGGAGAATTTTGTGTCTGAAGAAAAGTGACTAAGTTGTTTGAGTGATATTAAACTTGTTGAAATTGAACAACACATGTAAAAGTAATTAATAATATCAATTATAACTGGAATACCTTTGGCAATATCTTTTACAATATTTTCATCCTTCAAAATTTACACAATTCAAACATTATACACAACAAAATTTCATCTAAATTTTTATTAATTGGTTTTGTGGTTAATGTTGAAAGTTATGTTAGAACAATTGTAGCCACAAATTCACACACACAGTGGAAAAGTAAAAGAGACATCAAAAATTTGTTCACGTACTTTAGAGATAACCTTCTTATGTCTAGAGGCCACGCCCAAAAAATTCCTCTAACAAATGATCTAATTAATGTTAGGGCATTGGTCCAAACCAGTACACAAACACTCGCCCATCCTAAACTCTCTTTAATATCAACTTGTTGATACATTTCTAGCTCAGTTCCCCTAGGCAGGAAGTTTCATTGCCTCTATTTTGCCAAGACTCCCTCTTGGCCCTAGCAACTAGTGATGATCAGTGAGTCTCCTATCTCAAAGGTGGTTTCTTAGATTGATTACTTGGTGGTTTTAGTAGACGGATGAAAACTCAGCAAAACATTCGGCCTCTTTGCTATCTTTCTTCTCATTGAAGTAAACAATGAAAAACACTTGAACTCTTAACTAAAAATAACTTGAACATAAGTTCTTAAAGCAAGACCTTAGAGTTCTCTGTTAGGTGAATAATTCTCCTTAATTCAATATACTTACTTGGCCATCCAAATGCACCTGTCCTATCAGCCTTAAGGGTAGAAAACAAACTCTCTTGAAATCCAGCTAAAAATCTTCAAAAGACCCAAATATGTTGCTTTCCAAGTTAGGATATCTATTGCTACATTTTTAGGATTTCTTCGTTTCTTGACTGTCGGCAGCTCAACAATCTTTCCTAGCTAAAAAGATTTAAAAATCCTCTAGAAATCATTCCTTGTATGGCCAGATTAGATTAGATATAAGTAAGTTAAAAATGAGTAAGTCAAGATATGGTCAAATTTAAGATTCACCCATATCTTTATGTATAAGGTAAGATAACATTATCTAATATGATTTATTATATCCTCACTTGATCAGCTTAAATTAGTTAGGTCAATAGCATATAATTAAATTTAGGAAGAAATAAATCTAGTTAAATGTCCTTAACAAATCTGATAGATTCTGTACTAGATCATGTTACAACACTGGTTAGGACAAGTCACAAGAAATTCAAAATTTTCATAAGAAATTAATCTATCATGTCAGTCCCACATTAGAAGTTATTCCAGCAATAATGACAACTCCTTCATCCTTGCACATGTGGTACTAACATTCTCTCCCTCTGTATTATGGGGCACAACACCAATGTTAAAAGTTGAATCTCATTTTCCAAATAGGAAAACCAAGTGAATAATGATAAGAAAATCAAAATTCCATCGTAGATTGCAAACTTTTATTCATATCAGCCAAATGGAAAACTTGTTGCACTACATGATGTAACATGAGTTACAACTAATCTAAGTCTATTTACATTATTTACTACTACTGGACTAAATGTTGCCAATGTCAAAAAGAAACCTAGAAAACCACAAGAAATTCATGAAAGCGAAGTAACAAGAATGGACATCATTAGCCTAGCCCAACACTGTATAAGAGCAAAACAAAGGTAATTTTGGTAGTCAGCAGTATCAACAGAAAGGTACTCACTCTCCTATAAGAATGGTAGCATCTAGAAAACCTTTGACTTGAAATCATATTTACCTAAGCTACCCCTTCGTGAATTCCCCCTTGATGCTCCAGTGGATGATGGATCAACTCTAGCAACATCAATAGTAGTACTCCCCCTTTAAGCCCAACATGATGCAGGGTACTTAGAGGAATGTTGTCATGATCCTCATCGTGTAATTTTATCCTTAATAGACTAGTGGTCAAATCAAGTTTGGTGCTAAAATGGCTATTTCAAAGTGATGGATTCCAATGAATGTAGGAACATGGGGCAGGACAGTGCATAGAATTGCTATCTACTAGCAATCTATTGGAACATACTCTCCCACAATGACCTTTTTATCTACCAATTCTCAAATTAAGTGGTTTTAAATGCCTATGTGCTTCATCTTTAAGTGATGCACAAGATTTTCAATTATATTAATGGCACTCATGTTATCACATAATACCTTAAGCACATCTTGTTCTAGCTTATAGTCCATCATTAGTTGTTTTATCCACAACAATTGTGAACAATAGCTCGCTACACTGATATGCTCCACTTCAGCAGTTGATAAGGATATGCAATTCTATTTTTTGTTGTACCAAAACACTATTTTGTTGCCCATGAAGAAGCAACATCTTGTTATGCTTCTCCTTCACACTACCCAGTCTACATCACTATACTCCAACAACTAAATGTTATAACATTTGTTGTAACTAATTTTGTAATCCATTAAGATTCCTTAAGTGCTGTCTGGTATCACATACGTACACTAAACTATGGCAAATGTCAGATCAACTAATGATTAAGTAGATAAATCATCCAACCATACTTGATTGAGGCTTAGGTCTACTAGTTTCCCTGCATCATCTTTGGTTAATTTACCATTTTGAATTAGTGTTCTAAAATGCCATGCAGTCTCCAATCTAAACTTCTTCACTAGGTTCCTTGCATATTTGGACTGTAACATGAATATTCAAGCCTTGAATTGCCAAACTTGCAACCCTAAAAAGTACTTGAGTTTGTCCATCATTCTTATCTTGAACTCACTTTGCACGCAACATACAAAATCATTAAGTAGCTTAGTTGATGTAAACCCAAAAACTATGTCATCAACATAAACTTAAGCCACAATAATGTCCTGGATATTTTTCAAGAATAAGATCTTTTTTACTCCCCCTCGTTGGTACCTATGTTGTAATAGATATGGGGACAATCTTTCATACTAAGTTCGATGAGCCTACTTTAAGTAATATAATGCCTTTTTTAGCCAGTAAACGTAGTTTGGAAGATGTGGATCTCTAAACCCATTCAGTTCTCCATGTAGACCTTGTCATTGAGAAAACTATTCTAGAAGGCACTCTTAACATCCATTTGGTACACCCTAAAGTCCATGCTACAAGACATGACCAATAGCATCTTCATAGATTCCAACCTTGCAATAAGTGTGAAAGTTTCATTGAAGTCTACTCCTTTCACATAGGTATAGCCTTGTGCCACAAGTCTAGCCTTGTTCCCAAATATGTTACTATATTTTTCAGTCTTGTTCTTGTTAGTTTTGATAGCATTGACTCCTTTGGGTCTCTCCACCAACTCCCACACATCATTACACAAGAATTGGGCTAACTCCTCCTACATAGCTATAACCTAAAACTCATCATTCAAGGTTTCATTAATGGTTTTAGGTTTAATAGAGGAAGTGAAATATAAGTATCTAGCTAACTCTCTATAGTTAATTCTGTGAACATTTCTGGTCCTTTCATCAGCTATGCTCTCAATTATCGCTTTCAATGAAAGGTTTTGTTTAATTCTACTAAATCCTTTAGGAATTTTGGGCTAATTTGTTGAATCATCATTGAATGTTCCATCATCTACTGGAACATTAGTTGGAACACTTGCAGCAACTCCAATATACCTCATGTTCTTCTTTATCTACCATATTTTGCGTTCCATTCTACATAGTGTTCTTCTAGGGCTCAATATCATCCACGATTACCTTAATAGACTCCATTATAGTGCCAGTCCTTTTGTTGAATACCTAGTACACTCTTTTGGTAGTGATATCCTGGGAAGATTCCCACATTCGACATGGCTGCAAACTTCCCTAAATGATCACAATTTTTTCTGATGTAACACTTGCTTTTAAAGACATGGAAGTAGCTCATGTTCAATTTCTTGCCTTTACAAAGCTTGTAGTGTGTTTCTGAGGATTGGCCAAAGATTAACCTTATTGATGATATAATGTGCGATATTCACAGTTTCAACCTACCACTTCAAACTCAATTCTTTAGCATTTAGCATCACCCTAGCCAGTTCCTATAGGGTTTGGTTCTTCCTTTCTACCATTCTATTCCATTGTGGAGTCTTAGAGAAGGAGAATTCATGCATGATGCCAAAAGCCACGTAGAAATTTGCAAACTCTTAGTTCTGAAATTCCTTTCCATGATAGTTTCTAATTCGAGCAACTTCTCCAACATGAGCCTTTTCTTTAATAAGTCTAGTACACAACTTTTGAAACACTTAAAAAGCATCAGACTTTTTTTTAAGAAAGTAGTATATCTAAAATAATTGTCTATATATACAAAGATATATTTATTACCTCCATGACGCACATTGTCAATAGGCCGAAAAAGGTTAATGTGTCAGAGTTCAAGGATCTTGGATGTTCCCACCACATTTGCCTTTGCTTACCATGTTTGACACAGACTTCTATGCTTTTCTTTGCCAAGGATAGACAATCCACAAACTACATGAAGTTTGCATGTCTTCACTAGATTTTGTATTACCCAATTTCTAGTACCACAAGTCTACTTCATCAACTTCAACTTTCATACAGGTGGTAGAGTCATCCAATAAGTAACAGTTATTTGTTGAATTTTGTCCTCTCATATTGCACGAATCAACTTCAAACATGCAACACACCTCTATAGAGGATCTAACAGTCAAGTAGCTATCACACAATTGGTTGATGCTTATGAGGTTTACCTTGAGGTCCTCTACGTGTAGTACAGTCTCCAATTTCGATAGGTCTTCAACATTCATTGTTCTCTGTCTAATGACTTCGCTTTCCTAACCATCACTGAACCTAATTGTTCCATTTGAAAATTATTTGGTGTTGACCAAAAAACACTTCTTTTTAGCTTCTTTGACCCATACACGTCTATAAAAGGTTTGCTTGGTAGAGACCTCTCTTCCTTCCACCAAATTCTCTAGGCAATGTTGAACACTTGTAAGAAAATTTTCTCGAACATTTTCAATCTCCTTCAAGTATCACAATCCTTTGCTTTCTAAACTATTTGAATTGGGTTGTCCAATGTATCCAAGCCCATGATCATCTTCGGATACCTTGCCCATAGTTCAAATGTCATCCAACTTCACCTTTCCAGTATTCAACTTGCTCAGCACTATAGAAAATTGCTTTAACTTATGTCATAACTTTTGGTAGGACATCTCCAAACTATGAAAATCTTCTATCAACTTAGCGTAGGAAGCATTTGCTTTATCTCTTTCCTTCTACACAGCCTTGATCCCAAACTTCAACTTTTTGGTTATTGTCGTGGGTAGCTAACAACTTCTCAACCAGTGTTTGACTTATACTCAATAATTCTTCATAGGTAATCTCTTCATCATTGCTATTAATGTAATTAGAAACATCAAATATGATTCTTATTTTTCTTTAAGGTTAAGTTGTATGACACGTTATTGCTGGTGCAATCATCATCTTCCTCACAGCTCACTTCAAACCCATCATCCTCCATGTGGTTATCAAGGATTTTTCTTATTTCTTTTGAGGTTTAGCACACTTTGAATGGATGTGGCCATAACCTTTGCATTCCCTACACTTCATGTTGAATGTGACCACTGTCTCATTATCGTTTTTGCAAAGGTTTTCGAACCAGGATGCCAAGATTCGTAGTTTGGACATACGCACAGAACTTATGCCTTTGTGCATATTCTATAACATCTCCTATACCTCTTTTACTATATCACATGTTGCAATAAGCTTAAACAGTTCTTCATCAACTGCCATACAAATAGCATTTATCACATGAGAATTTTTGAGTCCTGCTCTCTCTTCAATAGACCTCCAGAGCTTAGCATCCTTTCAAAAAACTTAGCTATCTACTTCATACATAGGTAGTGTCCATTTTTTCACAGCTATTCATGCCTTCTCATCTAGGGATTTGATGAAGGCTCCCACTCTATCCTTCCAGTGGAGGTAGTTCAACCCATCTAAGAGGGGTGGATGCAACACGGATGCTCCTTCTTGATGGTCATTTTGCCAACCAACTATCTTAGACCTCACCTGCCTAAAACACAAGTCAACCTGGATGACCAATCTCTAATGCTACTTTTTAGTTAGTTCTACAATTAATACTGTAAGATATATTGAAATAATTACCATAAACTCATACACATAGTGGAAAAGTAAAAAATGCCCCAAAAATTTATTCACATAGTTTGCAAATAACTCTCCTACATCTGTGGGGCTATGCCCAAAAAATGGCCTAACAAATGTTGGGACAACTAATACAAACTAGTACGCAAACACTCGTTCAACTAGACTTCATTTGGGATCAACTTGTTAACATAATTTTAATATAGCTCCCCTAAGCAACAATTTCGCTTGCCTCCGCTTGGCCAAGACTTCCTCTTGACTGCCATTATTAGCATTGATTAATGAGTCTCCTCTCCTAAAAGTGGTTTCTTCGATTGATCACTTGATGGTTTTGGTGGATAGATGGTGTCATGCCCCTAAACCTAGACCATAACATGGTTGTGTCTAATTCAATTATAGTCTAATGATTCCCTTAAGCACTGGTCAACTACATACAATATCCATTTTATACCTAATTCAACTGGTACCTCATGCTTTCAGATGTCTCATGTGTATCCTACATGTCTTGTTTCATAATCTGTTCGGTATCCAATTACTATTTAAGTAATCATTCTTATTCAAATTCTTTCAATTACTACTTCCCATGCATTATTATGTCTTTAACAGTGTGTTTAAACCTATTTTAGTCTCAAAATAAAAAAAAATTAGCTTTAAATACATTAAAAAACGCATTCTTCTAGTACCCATAGATGTTGCGCCCACTAGGCACATCTGCAAGGTGTACCGTTTTTCCCAAGGTCCACTCACACATACACTATGCTTCCCCGCACTCATGCCATTGCATCCCGCTGTTGCAACCATGACTGAAGCAAAATGCTAGGTTACACACAAAGGTGTTGTTTAGATGTGTTTTCTCACTCAATCTTATCCCTATGTGTATGTATGACAAGCAAGAGTTTCAGTATAAAAATTATCTCAGATAGTCGCATATGGTACATGAAAAATTCCTTGCCTCACTCTATATGGTTGTCTTCATCTAGGGCTTCAAAATATGTTTTCTCACTCCTCAAATGCCTTTTAATATGCTAAGGTTTAATAGGAGGTCCATTGATGTGGGCTAAGGCTAGGAAGCATAAGGAAGCAATGGTAGTGCTCGTGAAGGAGTTTTGAGAGGCTTTTAGATGTTTAGATGAGCTCAACAAGGAAGATGAGCTTCCATGGGTGAACTTGATGCAAAGAGAACTCAAAACAAGCTTTAGAGTACCTGTTGGATCGAGCCAAGTATCTAGTTGATCAATCGTGGAACCGACGAATCGAGCCAGAGCACATGCGATCTACAGTGGGCTAAAAATCAATTCTCTGCATTTGCAATTGGGGGAGTCGTGCTCGATTGCACAGCATGCAATCGAAAATCCGAAACATGGTGACATTCTACAGTTACGATTACTTGAGTCATGCTCGATCACGCAAGGCGTGAACATAAATACTGGATGACTTAACACACTATTTTTACAATCTAGAGGCACAAGATCGACACCTAGATCTAGTATGTAGATGTCACAAAGTTGGATTAGATCCTTATTTTAGTTAACTTCCCTACGGGTTTTAGGGGTCCTTAGCTTCTTAACAGTATAATTAGAGCCTACTTATGTTATTAAAAAACTCTTGACTTATTGATATTGAAATTTCAATTTCCTTCCTTCCTTGAACTTCAGTGCATCAACTTCCCATGAAGTCCAAATCGAATTATTCCAAGTGTGTTCTTTGTTGATTCATGGTATATTAACCAATAAGATGTGTTAGTTGTGGTCATCTTCTCACTTGAGTTACTGAAGATTGTTGCATTGGGTCTTCTCTCACAGTTCATGCAAGCAGGTTCCATTGGATTCTAGCATACACCGCTTTGTTTTAATCTTTATGCTTCCACAAATGTGCTAGTTGGCATCAATGTCAGCTGTTTTGGATTCTTATCTAGACACTAGTCTGGGCACTAATTTAGTTTGTCTTTTTGTTTGGTTGCTTTTGTTCTTTGTGTTCTTCATATCTTGTTGTCTGTGACCTTCATCTATAGTCAAAAATATCCTAGCTTGTTTGATTTACATGCTTTTAAGGGAAAAATCAGACAATTTAAAAAAGAAAGAGAAAAAAGTTGTGATCTTTGATTAAGTTTATGCCCCAAATTGATCCTTAAGTGTGAAAGAACGTTGGGGAATCAAAATAGATTGATTTATAGAGTAAATTGAGGGAGTTGAATTGATCAAATCATAAAATTGTAGTCACAAGATCGATCACACCTTTAAACTAGATTGATCACACGAGTTTGTGCAAGAACCCAAATCAATCGCCCTCTTCGTGGTCAATCATGCCAACTTTTAGGTCCATCGCACAATTATTTTTTACTCCAAATTGATCCCTCTTGCTCCAGGATCGATCACACCATTTCCCTTCAACTTGGATCAATATCTTCGTCTTTAAATTGATCCACTAGTCTATTTTTCCATTCCAAGTTGATCCAACTATGTTTAAATTGATCCCACAACCTAAAGTTCCACCTTTTCACACACTTACACATACTTAGGAGTTACACTTCTCGAATTATTTAGAACTTCTTGGGATTTTGCAAGGCAGCCATTAGAAATTGAATTAGAAAGTGCATCATTGAGCGAACTTGTGTAATACACAAGCAAGAGGTAAAAGCAAAGTAAATACATCTTGTGAGGTGAGAGGACACTTATACACACACATCCCTTCCCTATTTCTCTTTATATTATACATTCTTAAAGGATGTCAGAAGAATCAGTTGTGACAAACAATGCCTTTAGCTTGAAGTAGCTTACAAGCACACTAACTAGCATTAATCAACACATGGATAATTTGAAGGCATCATAGGCATCTACACGGGGTAGCCCAATAACTCGGGAGGAGTTGATGCCCAGAAGAGGACCATCTATGCATCAATCACATAGAGGAAGGCATGTTAGTGATGAGGATTTTGATTATCTTAAAAAGTTTAAGGATTTTGACAGCACAAGAAGATCCCATAAGCATATGTGGGATGAGGATGATAAGGTGCTAAAAGGTGTTAAGTTGAAAATATCTACATTCTAAGGCAAGTCCGACCCAAATGAGTATATAGAGAGGGAACAACGGTTAGAGTTAGTGTCTGACTGCCACAAGTATTCTGAAGCCCAAAAGGTAAAGCTAACTGAGGTAGAATTTACAAACTACGCTACCTATGGTAGGACCAGGTATGCATTAGTTATACAAAAAGTGGTAAACATCCTATAGAAACCTAGCAGGAATTGAAGGTGGTGATGAGAAAGAGGTTTTTGCCGAGTCATTATCTTAGGGATGTATATAGATAACTACAGATATTGCACAGGGTATTCAAAGTGTAGAGGATTGCTACAACAAAATGGAGATGGCACTAATAAGGGCAACGTGGTGAAAGATAGCGAGGCCACCATGGCTAAGTTCATAGGGAGATTGAACCGAGAGATTATTGATATGTTAGAGCTACACCACTATTTGGAGATTGGGGACTTGGTGGAGTGAGCCATCAAGATAGAGAAGTAACTCAAGAGGAAGGATAGAAAGTAGTAGCCTTTGTCTATAACCGCACAACAATTTACTTGCCAAAAGGAGAAGTAACCAGCAAAGGCAGTTAGAGTGCCTAAGCCTAAGGAAGCACCCCAAGTTAATGCACCCAAGGTAACAAATCCACACCTTGTACTTCTAACATAGATAATCAAGATATTATATTTTAAGTGCCAAGGAAAGGGGCATATTACTACCAATGTCTGAATAGGTGGACAATGATAATGATTGATAAGGGAGGGATAGTCAGAAGGTAGTAGTCGAGATGAGATGCCACCATTGGCGGAGGTATCGTCTAAAGCAAAGGAAGGAGTTTACAAGGAGTTGGGTAGTGTAAGTCTAAGATAGTGGTTACAGGAAGTGAACAAAGAGTGATATTTTATATAAAGAAATTTATTTAATGGAAGAAATAACATCTTCCCTCCCCAAAAATGTTGTGTTTATTTAACAAGAGTTTCAAGATATCTTTTTAATGGAGTTGCCAAGTAGACTGCTACCAATCAGAGGGATTGGGCATCAAATCAACTTCGTACCTAAAGTAGGCATTCCTAACTGACCAATATACTAAACAAACCCAGAGGTGACTAAGGAGATTTAGCAACAAGTGGAAAATCTAATTAGCATAGGATGGAATAGAGAAAGCATGAGCCCTTGTGCAGCACCTATATTGCTAGTACCAAAGAAAGATGGGTTTTGGCAAATATGAGTAGATTATCAAGCCGTAAATGCTACAATGGTAAAATATAGACATCCCATCCCTAGGTCAGATGACATGCTTAATGAATTAAAAGGAGCTAGTGTATTTCTCAAATTAATCTTAAGCGTAGGTATCATCAATCCACATGAAAGAGGGAGACGAGTGGAAAACATCTTTTAAAACAAAATATGGGTTATATGAGTGGTTAGTCATGCCATTTGGGTTAAAAAATGCACCTAGCACATTTATGAGGCTTATGAAGCACGTCATACATGCTTTCATAAGTAGATTCATTGTGGTGTACTTTGATGACATTCTTATATATTATCTATTAATGAGCATGCTTAACACCTAAGGGAAGTTTTTAAAACCTTGCAAAGGGGAACAGTTATATGCTAAGCCTAAGAAGTGTAAATTTTGTGTGGATCATTGTGTATTTCTTAGTTATGTCGTAAGTGCATAGGAAATTTGCATAGAGAAGAATAAGGTTAAGGCAATACAAGAATGACCAACACCCACGATTATGACTGAGGTGAGGAGTTTCCATGGTCTTGGGAGCTTCTACAAGAGGTTCGTGCAAACTTTAACACAATCTCCCTGCCATTAACCGCAATCACTAAGAAAGCTAAAAAGTTCTAATGAGGAGAATCTCAGCAACATGCATTTGAGTTGCTTAAAGAAAAGCTTACTAATGCTTCTGTGTTATCTTTTGCCTAACTTTTCTAAAATGTTTGAACTTGAATGTGATGCTCTAGGAATACGAGTTAGAGTAATATTGATGCAAGAGAAGAGACCAACTTCATATATCAACAAGAAGTTGAATAAAGCGAAGTTCAACTACCCAATAAATGACAAGGAGCTATATGCATTGGTAAGAGCCTTAGAGGTATGACAACATTATTTGAGGCCTAGGGAATTTGTCCTCTATATGAAACGAGTTCCTAAGCATCTAAAGAGCCAAGGTAAGTTGAGCCATAGGCATGTTAAATCGGTAACTTTCATATACACTTTTCCATATGTAATTAAATACAAAAAAGATGTAGAGAATGTAGTAGCGAATACATTGTCTAGAAGGTATTCATTTCTTACTATATTAAATGCTAGACTTTTGGGATTGGGGCATATTAAAGCACTGTATTCGAATGATGAGAATTTTAATCGTGTATGAATTAACTAAGCAAGGTGTGCATGATAAGTATTTCTAGCATGATGGCTATTTGTTCTATATAGATAGATTGTGCATTCCTAAGTCTTTTTTACGTGAATCACTAATTTGAAAAACACATGACGGTGGTCTAATAGGACACTATGGTGTCAACAAGACATTTGTGATTTCGTAGGAACATTTCTTTTAGCCATATTTGTGGACAGATATTGAGAGAATAGTTGCTAGATGCATCAAATGTAAGAAGGCTAAGTCAAGAGTCCAACTGCATGGATTGTATACATTATTACCGATTTCAGAGATGTCGTGGATGGACATTTCAATGGACTTCGTGTTGGGTCTACCACGACTTGAACGGGTAAACATAGTATTTTTATAGTCGTAGATAGGTTCTCTAAAATGGCACACTTCATCGCATGTAATAAGACCAATAATGCTACATATATAGCTAACTTACTCTTTAAGAAAATAGTTAGATTGAATGGCATGCCAAAAACCATTATTTCTGATAGGGATACTGAGTTCTTGAGTTACTTTTGGAAAACACTATGGTGTAAGCTAGAGATTAAGTTGTTGTTTTCTACAATGAGTCATCTACAAACTGATGGACAAACTAAGGTGGTGAATAGAACTTTAATTGCATTACTATGAGCATTGATTGAAAAGAATATAAGAACTTAGGAAGAGAGTTTTCCACGTGTCAAGTTTGCTTATAATAGGAGTGTACAGTTAACCACACACAAATCACCATGTGAAGTTGTTTATAGTTTTAATCATTAACACCATTAAACAGGTTGTGATTACCATGTAATGAACAAATTAGTACATATAGAGAGCACAAAGCAAAGTTTGTAAAGTAGCTGTAAGAGTGTGTATGCCAGAACATCGAAAGAAGGAATGAATAATATGTGCAGCATGCAAACAAAGGTCACAAGAAGGTTGTGTTTGAGCCCAGAGATTGAAATTGGGTTCACATGAGAACAGAAAGATTTCTAGATCAATGAAAATTGAAGTTGATGCCAAGAGTCGACAATCCATTTCAAGTAATAGAGTGCATCAATGACAATGCTTACAAGTTGTAATTACCACGTGAGTTTGGGATTAGTGCAACATTCAATGTCACTAAACTGAGTCCTTTTAATGCAGGGATGAATGAGATTTGGAATTGAGGCCAATTCCTTTTCAAGAGGAGGGAAATGATGTGAGCATCAAGGCTGAGATCGAGTACCCAAGGATAACTAAAGGTCCATTGACGAGGGTCAAGGCTAAGAAGCTTAATGAAGCAATGACAATGCTCATGAAGGAGTTTTGAGAGGCTTTTGGGCATTTGGAGGAGCTCAAGGAGGAAGAAGAGCTTCCGTGGGTGAACTTGATGCGAAGAGAACTCAAAACAAGCCTTGAAGTACCTACAGGATTGAGCCAAGTAGCTACTCGATCAATTATAAAGCCGAAAAATCGAGCTGGGGCACATGCGATCAATAGTGGGCTAAAAATTGATTCTTTGCATTTTCAATCAAGGGAGTCACCTTGATCATGCAAGGTGGAATCAAAAATCTTGAACATGGAAATGATCACTTAAGTCATTTCAATCATGCAAGGCGCGATCATAAGTTCTAAGACAACTTAACACATTGTTTTTATGATCTGGAAGCATGAGATTGACATCTAAATCAAGCGTGCAGACCTCACAAAGTTAGATTATAGTTGGAAATTATCTTTTATGTTTTTTCTTGTTTTAGTTAGCTTCCATACTAGTTTTAGGGATCCTAGACTTCTTAATAGTATAAATAGAGCCTAATTATGTTACTGAAAATTGATATTGAAATTCCAATTTCCATCCTTGAATTTGAGTGCATCAATTTCTTGTGAAGTTCAAATTGAATTATTCCAAGTGTATTCTTAGTTGATTTGTAACATATCAACTAACAAAATATGTTAGTTGTGTTCATCTTCTCGCTAAAGTTTATCGAAGATCGTTATGTTGTGTTATTCCTCACGATTCGCATAATGGGTTTTGTTAGGTTCTGGCAGACGCTGCTATCTTTTAATTTTTGTGCTTCTACACACGCATCACAACTCCTCCATCCTTACACACATGGCACTAACAATTTCAAATGTAAATTATTCCCTCCTCTACAAATTCATATTTATTTTAAATTCAATGATATTTATATTTATTATTAAATCAATGCTTATATACATGGATAGCCATGATTCTAAAGTAGACAATTCTAGTTCTAGAATTATCAGTTTTGGATCTAAAAAGGTGGAAGTTCAATTGGATCTTATACAATAGTTCTGGCTCTTTAGAACTCTGGTTCTTGTACTTTTTGTTTCTGGCTTTATTCTATGCAATTCTATTTGATTACTTATTCTTATACATTTCAATGTAAAAGTAATGTAATAGGAAGTTTAAAATTTCTAAAAAGTGTGAATTCAAAAAAAAATGAAGAAAATGTATATTTTGATTATTTTATTATTATTATTATTATTATTATCATCATCATCATCATCATCATCATCATCATCATCATCATTATTATTATTCTATGAAGAAAGGAATAAGTGATAGAAATTTAAAAAAAAACACATTACTGGTTTTATGCAATTGCATTTAATTATTTGCTCTTATAAATTTTAATATAAAAGTAATGTAACAGTACATTTAAATTTTTCAAAAAATTTGAAATACAAAAAAATGAAGAACAATTATATTTTAATTTTATTACTATTCAATAAAGTAAGGAATAAGTGATGCAATTTTTTTTAAAAAATACATTACATTGTCAATTGATATACACTTTTCATTGAATAAAAAATACAATGGATATTTATGCTTTTTTTTTTAAGTTTATATATATATATATATATATTTTTTTATATTTTTTAAAAAATTTTTGGTGGTTCAAAACCAAAACCAAACTGCAATTCGATATTTGTTTCTATTTTTCAAGAACCAAAATTGGAAGTGTCCCACTTTGAAAGAATACAGAGATATTGAGCCAAAGGTAAGGAGAACTTGGTACACTTGCTTGGCTTGAGACAAGCTTCTAGATATTCGTACAGAAACTTTAACTATCTTATGTTAGACCACAGGCGCAGTAGGACCACATCTAATTATTGTGTGTTGTTTAAATGGTTCTTTGATGGTAATTTCATCATTTTACTACTATAAATAAAGGATATGTTGCTTGTTGGTCATGACACCAACAAAATTGAGAAATTAAAGAGAGAGTTTGACAAATCTTTTGCTATGGGATTGGCTAAGCAAATCCTAGTAATAAAAATAATAAAAGACAGAGCAAGCAAAAAGGTTTGACTATTCCAAGAAAAGTACATGAGAAAGTTTTTGAGAGGTTTGACGTAAGAAAGTTTAAGATTATTAATATTCCCCTTGTATGTCCTTCTAAACATAGCACAACCTAGTCTACTATAAGTGATAAACATAAAGAAGTGATAGCAAAGGTACCATATGCTTCGGCAATTGCAATTAGATGTATTCCTTGTGTGCACAAGGCCTGACATTGTTCATGCCATTAGTATTGTTAGTTTCTCTCTCTAATCCTAGCAAATATCATTGAGAGAGAAATATGAATTCTACAATAACTTAGGGGTAGTTAAAGAGTTTGTTTCAGATTTGGTGATGACCAAACTTTGATATACGTGTACACTAATGTAGACATGACAAGTCAAAATGACTCTAGGAAGTCAGCATCCTAACACTTGATTATCTCTATTAGAGGAGCTATCTCTAGGTAATCAAGACTTCAACAACACATGGAAATATCTACAACCAAAGCTAAGTACATTGTTGTCATAGAAGTGTGCAAAGAGGTGTTGCAGTTGAAGAAGTTCCTACATAAATTGGATTTGGAATTGAAGAGGTATACTGTACACTATGTGGTCAAAATGCTATTTATTTGTGTAAGAATTCTGCTTTCCACTCAAAGTACAAACATGTTGACATGAGATACCATTAGATTTGAGATGTATTTGAAGAAAAGTTGATGTACTTTGAAAAAATCCATACTGATGGCAATGGTTTAAATAAGATGATAAAGTGTTTGACCAAATAGAAGCTAGAAACTTGCAGACTCAGAGTGGTTTAAGTTGTGGCCCCCATGTGGGAGGAGGGGAGAATTGTCAAATGATGTGGCATTCAACCACATAGGTTACCCCATCCAAACGAAGTTAAACAATCTTACCATTAATATTAATAAAGGCAAGTTAGGAAAATGTACAACTAAAGCTTCAAGCAATAGCAACATTAAAAAGGAAGAACAACAATAGCATGGTAACAAGGGGAGGGAGAGAGACAAAGAGAGAGAGAGAGACTATGAGACAAAAAGAACAAGGACAAAAAATTTAAGATTTTTTCATAAAAGAAAAGGGAGGGAGACCAAAAGGTATTTGTGGTCTATTTCTGATGAGATTTCCAAGAGGCTCTAGTCAACAAACTCACCAAAACCAAAAGGTATTTGTGGTCTATTTCTGATGAGATTTCAAGGAGGCTCTACTCAACAAACTCTCCAAATCTACCGGTTCTAATTCTCTGTTCTCTCTAGATTTTGTGTTAATCCATTTCCTCCTTTGCCAACTGAGTTGGTTGAGTTGATGAATTGTTGTTGATTCCTCCTTTTTAGTTAAATATATTAATTTGGATGATGTTGTTAGCATTCCAAAAGGTATATTCTTGAATAATTATTGTTGATTTGGTTTGCTGCTAGATGTTCTTATATTCCCCGTTACAATTGATAGTGATGATTTTCTCGAACATTCCTATAATTTTTCCCAATTTGGCTTTTTCACGTAAAAATCATGTTTTTATTTATTTCCTACATCGTTGATTTTATCTTGGATTTGGTGTTTTGATTGAATAATTGAATTATTCTAGAAATTCCATATTAATCCACTAGTTTAAAATTAATTCTAAAAATTCCATATTAATTCACTAGTTTAAGATTAATTCTAGAAATTCCATATTAATTCACTATAATTTTTCTGAATTTGGGTTTTTCATATAAAAATCATGTGTTCATTTATTTCCAGCATCATTGATTATTTCTTAGATTTGGTGTTTCAATTGAATAATTGAATTATTCTATAACTTCCATATTAATTCACTAGTTTAATTTGGGGAAAAAAATTTGACTTCCGCTATGTTGTTTGGTTGCCAATGTAAGTTTGGAGTTTTTTTTTCTTCAAGTAATATCAGAGTTGATGATTCACCTTAAGATAAGCATAAAGACAATTCTTGATTGAACTAACGGACACCCAAATCCTATCGAAGGCTCGTAAAATTTATTGGTATGCAATTGCTTTGTTGATCCTGTGAACGACCCATAAAATTGATAGGCATAAAAGAGCACTATTGTGAGAATGTGATATAGTTGGAAGTTTCTAATTAAGAGGGAGTGGTTAAAGAAACACATACTTAAAGAAGAGATTGTTGGGTGTCAAGTATGAGCTCTTGTCACTTGTTGAAAGAAATTGAGAAAATTGAACTATATATAAGTGGGTGTATGACTCGTTAAACATATTTTTAAGTGGCCCTTTGAAATTTTGAAGAAACCATTAAACTAATTTGCCCATTTTTATGAAAAGTTATGGTTGGTGGCCACTTGTTCATAAATAATTGTTTATCATGAAAACAAAGATGTTATTATATTGAAGTTTTGGTTCAAAATTGTTTACATGTGACAAAATGCAATTGCGTGATTACGAAGACAAAAATATGGACAGATTTATGATTAGAAAATATTTCAAATAAAGCATTGAGAAACTCGTATTATTGTGTGATGCCTTACACACACAAATAATATAGGATATCTATCGATATAAAATAAAAACATTTAGGATAGATTAGCTTCAACAATTTAGTAATTAATTAGATCTAATGGTATTCAATTAGGTCTGGCTTATAATTAGTGGCTACATTGAGAACTCAAAATTGAGAGGTCTTCAGTTTGAATTTCAATAGAATTTGAATATTTACTTTTTACTCATGGTTTTGAGCTAATTATAATTTTTTATTAGTAGTTGATAATCTATACCATGAGAAAACCTACAATTAGCTCATGAAAATAGAGAAGCCAAAAAGGAATGCAAGGAATCTGGTTGAGGAATGCAGCAAACCTCTCTATTGAAAAATGGTTCCAAATATTCCTATTACATTGAAACGTGGATACGCACCACACATATATAATGGCATCTGAACGCTGGCATCTAAAACACCTACTAACAAAATAACTAACTCCTAAAAAACATAAATATTCCTACTAAGCAAAAGCAAAAAATCCATGCCATATCTACCTAGGCAGCACAAGCACATGCTGCAGCTAACTATGTAGCCAAAAAGGACTTCAATAGCTCCTCTCAAGATGTGAAATGGTAAGTTTCCATTCCATCTTGCTCAAGTGGTTTCTAAACAATTGTATTCCCAATGGTTTGGTCATAATATCAATAAGTTGGCTTGTAGTTGGAAGTGCTTATCTTCCCTTCCTGTAGTTGCTCGCTATGAATATGGCAATCCATCTCAATTTTTTTGCTTCTCTCAAGGACCATTGGGTTAGCTACTATATGAAGTGAAACTTAGTTGTCACAATGTATTTTGGATGTCCCCAAGTGTTTAACATCTAGTGATATAAGGATAAATCTCAACTAAGTCAATTCTCCACGAGTTGCTGCGATGGTATGGTATTGAGCTTCAACTGATGATCTAGAGGCTATTGTTTATTTTCTTGACCTCCAGGACACTAAGGACCTTCGAAGGAAGATGCAATTACTTGTTATTGATCTAAAAGTGTCTGCACATGATCCCCAATTTGAGTCACAAAAGGCTCTAAGCCTGAAATCATTATTTGATGTGAAGAGGAATCCTTATCCTAGTGTGGCCTTTATGTAATGTAGCACCTTGTAGCCTGCCTTCACATGCAAATCTATAGGTGCCTCCATGAATTCGCTTAGTGTTTGTATGGAATATGACATGTCAGGTCTTATAATTGTTAGCTCTAACAATGTCCCAATTAGCTTTCTGTAGATAGAGGGGGTCATTCAATGGCTTTCCAGCATTCTTGCTTAGTTTTGTGTTTTGTTCCATGGGTGTTTTGCTTAGCCTCCCTCCTAGCAGTCCACTATCAGTGAAGATGTCTAGAGCATATTTTCTTTGGTTAATGCATATTCTATTAGCACCCTAAGCCATATCAATACCTAGGAAATACTTCAGTTCTCCAAGGTCCTTTATTTTGAACCTGTTATCTAAGAATTCTTTTGCACTTGTGATTATTACCTCTGAGCTACTTCCTATAATGATGTCATCCACAATGACTAGTAAGGCTATAATAGAATCATTCTTATTCATGATAAAAAAGACTAAAATCAGCCCTACATTACTAGAATCCAAATTCTATCAATGTAGTGCAAAGGGTGGCATACCATTGTCTTGAGGCTTGTTTCGAACCATACAAACTCTTTTCAGCCTACACACTTGATATGTTCTCCTTTTGTTGTAACCTAAGGGTTTTCTCATATAAATTTTCTCAACAAGATTAGAATGTAAGAAGGCGTTGTTGATATCAAATTGGTGATGCTTTCATTCCCTTACTACAACAATTGCTAACAAGCATTTAAGAGTTGTCATCTTAGCCACTAAAAAGAATGTTTCTAGGTAGTCCACCCTTTCTTTTTGTGTGAATTCTTTAGCCACCAACCCCGCTTTGTATCTCTCTATCATGCCATCTGATTTGTGCTTGATTTCATAAATAAATTTGCATCCAATAGGCTACTTCCCTATAAGTAAGTCTGTGAGTATCCATGTGTTGTTTTCTTTTAGGGCCCTCAATTAACCTGGCACTGCACTTGGCCATTTTGGATTATTGGAAGCTTCTTCATAAGTCCTTAGGTCCTCTTGTTTAGAAAGAGCAACTAAATAAGCTTGGTGATGAGCAGAGAATTTCTAGTGGGTTAGAAAGTCTATATGAGTGTGGCTGGTGTGACCTCTTTAGTTTGTAGAGCCTTACTCACCTGTGGATAGTGAGAGTGAGTAGGCTAGTGGACAATAATGCTCCTAAAGGTATTTAGGTGCCTTCCTAGCTCCACATGACCTTCGTAGGTCAAGGGATGGTTGTTCTTGTAATGGAATGGTAGCTGCTAGGTCTGGTTGTGTGTCACTTTTTGGTTCAAAGTTGGTGCTATAACTTTAGTTTTGAAGGCTATGTGAAGTTAACTTGTTAGGCTTAGGTTAAGAGGGTGTTCAAGGGTTGAAAGCAAATCCATTTTCATTAAATGACTAAAGTACAAGGCTTGCATTAGGAAACAAGTAAGGCATGGAGTCTACTATAGGGCAAGAGAATAACAAGTGCCTTAACTAATTGGTGAATTTATTGTGGTTCTCAATTCTAAAAGGAAAAATGTCTTCATAGAATATCACATCCCTTGAAATGAACAGATTCTTGGTTGCTATGTCGAGCAATTTATAGCCTCTAACTCCATAGGAATATCCTAGAAAAACACACTGCCTACGTCTAAGATCAAATTTCTTTGTCCTTGAACTTAATGTTGATGCACAACACAAGCAACCAAACACCTTTATATGCTTACAGGATGGTTTCACTCCAAACATCTTACAAAGTGTTTTATTGCCAAGGCACCTTGGGGTTCTGTTTATTAGATAAGTGATGGTTAGTACGAAATCACTCCAATACTTTAATAGTATGTATGACTGAAAGCTTAGGGCTTTGGAAACATTCAAAAGGTGTTGATATTTCCTTTCTGCTATCCCATGTTATTGGGAAGTCTCCACACATGTTTGGTGGACTATTCCTTTTTGTTGTTAGAAATCTCTAAGTGAGAACTCTAAACCATTACCAGTCCTTATGAATTTTGTTTTAGCCTCAAACTGATTTTAAACTAGGTTATGAAATGATCTTATGTAGTCTCCAATATCTGACTTAGCTCTGAGCAAGTATACTTAACTTCTTCTAATGTAGTCATCAACTATAGGCAGAAAATACTTACTACCATCATATGCTAGTTCAAGAAAAGCTCTCCACAAATCACAATGCAACATTTTAAAAGGATGTGATAACCTATGTTGACAATTCCAAAATGGTCTATTATGCATCTTAGTAAGAGGACAGATTGAACAAGGTCTTTCATTGAATTAAGAGGCATTCAGTGTTACAATGGGATCATCAATAAGTTGTAATACTTTGTTAGATCAATGTCCAAGGTGAAAATGCCATAGATCACCATAGGGTTTAGAGCTTACAATAGAAAAGCTTGTGGAATGAGCTAATTTATTAAGCGTTGATAGGCCTGCAAAGGCTTCTTTGTGGCACACCTTTCCCTTGACAAGCTTGTATAACCCATTCTTGACCTTACCCTTCCCAATCGTTGTCTAAGAAGCAAGGTTCTACACAATGCAATAGGAAGAGGCGAATATAAAACATGGGATAGATTCTGATAATTTTCTTATTGACAACAATCTTATTAACAAGGCAGGCACAAACAAAACATCAGGCAAAACAAGAGTGTCTATCAATTTCACTATTCCTACATGTGTTGCAAAGGCATATGATCCATTTGGAAGCTTAATAAGCCTGAAAACTAATGCTATGACAAAAGTGTACAAATTGGGCTCATAGATCATATGATCTGTTGCCCCAATGTCAATTAGCCAAGTTTGATTGGTTGTTTGTGCTAAGTTCAAGCTATGTTGGTAGAGGTTAAGGGATTATCATTCATGTTCAAAGAATCAGCATTACAAGTTATTGGTATTAAAACAAAAATGTTTGCTCCTGTGTTTAGTGGTTGTTATCTTCCTATTAGCAAGAATAGCCAACAACTCATTGTATTGAGTTTTGGTCAATATAATCCTCTCAGAATCATTTGGTTGTGAACCTCTGTCCTGCTCCACCAAATTTGCTGAGGCAACTCCCTTGCTCCCCTTCCGATACTACCGGTGTCCTAGAGGATATCCTCTAAGTTTGTAACATCTTTCAACAACATGACCCTTCATGTGGCAAATTGAGCAAGTAGGAATCTCTACATTCCCTATTTTGAAGCAATTCTTAAGGCTATACCCTGATATCTTACGATGAGTGCAATAGAGCTTGTCCTTCCTTCCACCAACCTTTGGAGTGTTAGCTACCTTCTACACCAACATGGCCATGCCATCTAATCCCTGCATTGCTCTACCAATTTGATATTATTTCTCCTATTGGTGCACTATAGCAAACACTTTGTTGATAAAAGGCATTAAATCCAGTATTAAGATTTGGTCTCTCACATATGCATAGGACTCATGTAGTCCCATCAGAAACTACATGACAGTATCCCTTTGATGCCTTTCATCTAAAATTCTTAATTCTCCACAAATGTAGTCAGGCATACTATCATATATTGAGAGCTCATCCCATATTCCTTTCAACTTTTGCTATAGTAAGTTACCATAAGATCATCACCTTGAACTAAGTTGGCCAATGCCTTCTTTAACTGATCTATCCTAAGGCTGTTATGTTGGAACATTCTTTCACTCAACTCATTCCAAAGGTCATACGCAGCATCCACAAAAAGCAAGCTAGATTTAACAACAAGGAATATAGAATTAAGGATCTAAGAGACTACCAAGTTATTGCATCTTTCCCAAGCCTACAATAATGCTATCTCTGTTGCAAGTGGTTTAGTGATTTGGCCAGTGACAAATCCAAGCTTGTTCTTTGTCCTAAGAGCTCTCTTCATACTTTAAGCCAACACAAGCAACCATAGAATTGTCACCATTGTCAATCCTAAATGGGTTGGATGGATCTGTCAAGTTCAGAAACCGATCTACTACCATTTGGTGTTGATTCCCTACCTAAGATGATGCTCCTACCATTGTTTGGAGCACCATGTCAGTTGCTCCTAGGATAGCTCTAGTAGCATGAGAAAACCTGCAGCCAGTCATGAAAACAGAGAAGCCAAAAAGGAATGGAAGGAATCTAGTTCAAGAACACAACAGACCTCTCTATTGAAAAATAGCCCCAGATGTTATTGTTACATTGAAATGTGCATGCATACCACACATAAATACAAGCACCTAAAAGCAAGCATCTAAAACAACTACTAACAAAATAACCAGCCCTTAACAAACATAAATATTCCTCCTAAGCAAAAGCAAAAAATCAACCTCATATCCACCTAGGCAACATAAGCACATGTTGTAGTTTACTATGTAGTCAAGAGGGACTTCAACATACTATAATATTTATATCACAAAAAATATGCATGCGCACACACACACAATCAATTTATTTAAAATAAAACTAATATGAGATCTTTTTTCTAGCTTGTCAATTCATCAATCCTTATAACAAAACGAAATTTTCCACTAATTGCGAATTTTGAGCACCTAGTCCTATAACAAATTAGTACATATTTGTTAGTTCAAGGAATAATATTTAACATTGCGTCTCCTTTTGTCTTAAACTGATATTCTATTTTATATAACCAATAACATAGTTTTTCTCAGGCTTTTTGTTCTCAACTAGGTAGGCGTATTGCAAGATTTAACTAATTTATCAATTTCCATTATTCTATACTTGTAAAATTTATACACTATATATGTGTAAATTTATTTATAAATTAGAAATTTTTTTATATTTTAATTAATAAAATAAATTTATTTTAATTTTAAAAGTTATCAATTAAGTTCACTAAGAACTTTTATTTTACTCTTTTTTACTCTCCGCGACAATGTATATTGAGACATGGAAACCGATATAGTGTGCGGACATTCAGCTTTTGACAGATTGCCAAATTCAGAGCTTGATGTCGTAAAAATTGACCGAGGGATGGAATATGAATTGCTTCCTAATTATTTCTTGGCCGCTTTGTTAAGGCGCCCCTTCAAAATATGCATTTGCTTAAGTGGATTTATGAGGTTGTAGACGTGCTTTGCACCTTCTAATATACATAACTAAATAAATAACCCCTGAAGCATGCGAAACGACAGCAACAATTGCGAAAATGCACAGAGGTCTGCATAGTAAAATTTTAACAAACCCATTACGAATTGTCAGGGATAACATGACATCTACACATACGACAAATTTAATTTGAAGACGAGTTTGTCCAATATGTAGGTTGATTATCAGTATTAGACTAATTTATAATCTCACCATAACCTGTTATAATGATTCCCCGTATATGTACTCAAAAGAATCAAATTATACTAAATTACACTTGATATACAATTGGCGGATTATTATTTTGAATAACTAATTAGATGATGAGTTTGAATACCGCGGCTTCAAACTTAGAGCATGTTTGGGTCCAATTTAGTTCCTCAAGATATTTTATAAGATATTTAAGAATTTATAAACTCATCATAAATATCTTATAATTTTTTTTTGAAAAAAGAGTTTATAAATTTTAAAAATAATATATTTAAAATTTATAAATTTTTAAAAATAAATTAATTATTCTTAAATTATTTTTAAATATCTTTAAAATATAACATTATATTTTATTAATACTATATAAATTATTTTCATTATTATTACAATAAAAAATATATATAATCAAATATAATTATAAATTTCCATAAAGTCTTACCAAATACATTTTAAATTACTTTTAAAATAAAATATATAAATTTATAAACTCTAAAAATATTTTATAAATTATACAATCTAATAAACTCTTAAAAACAAACGAACCAAACACCCACCTAGGATCAAAGCATTTAGCCGCACAGGCAACACACTGAAAAGAAAGAAAATCAACAAAACTAATTCATCCAGTCACCACTCTCTGTCTAGTCAAAAATTTTCTTTCTCAAATGGCGAGTGTCCAGTGTTCCAAAACATAATCTTAACGCCCGAAGCAATTCACCACAGACCGCCGTAAGCTGGCCTGTTTCTTACAAGGGTTGGTCCCTAGACGCCTCAAAGCAATCTGAACCATTTAAATCACAAGGCTATGTTTGTTTTCAAATTTTGTATCCAAGATCACATACTGTAACCATGATACTTTTAAATTCTCTCTCTCTCTCTCTCTCTCTCTCTCTCTTACACAATCCTCAATAGCATAACCTTAAAACTGAGCCCTTGGGACCTCATCACGGGCAGTAGAAATGGAGGTCAACACAGCGCTGGAAATAAGGTCTTGGGACAGAACGAATGAAAAGAGGCATATTGACTATTAAAAAAGAGGCATATTGACTATTAAAGTAATCTGAAATCGAAGAGGCCTCCAGTCTCGCACCAACTGAAAGATACTTGTACAAACTGTGCTTGGCTTGCCAAACTTCACAAATAAATTACAACAAATCGCCATTAAGCAATTTTTTCGGCAGGGAAATGGCAACTTCACAGCAAGGGAAAAATAAAAGGATAGTGGAAAGCCACATTCAACTATATATGGATCTACGTTTGGTATCCTGGCCACTCGGTGTAAAAATGCATATCCAGCTTTAAAGGACATATGCATCTAGATCTGAAGATCATCCAGTGACAATTCATTTGCAGTTACCAGCTTTAATTTCTGCAACAAAAATAGACATAAAATAACATAAATTCAGAAATAAACTTGGCTTCGGGAGTTGTGTGGTTCTAGTCCACAACATTTAAGTAAACAATTGAAGTAAACCTCCACATTCAGGTTCCAGACACATTGGGTTACGTAATAGAGAACATTTTTCATAATTCAGAGGAAATTAGGGCCTAATAATTGCTTGTGGCACCTCCTACTCACCAACCCACCCCCAGGAGAGATTGGGGACCTTGCTGAGGAGGAAAGAAAAAATGTTCCTCAATATTTGGTAATGATTTTCTGACGAATGGAAAGGGGACTAACACTTTGGGCAGACTTTCTCCCACAAATCTCAGTGGCTCAGCCTCGAACAGATTGTTCTGAGACAGGGAGGCAGTGGATAGGATTCACATATTCAGGAAAGCAGATACATTATAGTTTATATTTATTAGGATTTTCTATTTAAAATTGATGTTACCTACAAGTTGAATTATTTCTTTATGAAATTATGGCTATATTACCAGCTTGCATATACATGGGCTATATTGCCAGCTTGCATCTTCAGCATTACGAAACATTACCAAATCAAGGAAATAAATATACTTAACAAAAAATTGAGTTTTGTACCGTAATAAATTGTGGAGGATCATCAAGGCTGGAAGATCCCAGAACAATTTCTCGGTTCAACTTTGCTGATAATTTATGGCAAACTCTTAGCTGCAAATGAACAAATTCAGATGCGGTCATGATATGCATGTGGTAAAGTAAATAGACGTGTCATCTTATAAATCATACCTCAGATCGTGTAGCTCCACCAACAATAAACACAAAAATCCTCTGACCCATCTTCTTGAAATCACTGGACGCATGCCTTAAAATTGAATCGCTACATGAAATCCAAGAAATGAATCAACCAGTATCGGATAGGGCACAAGAGAAAAATAGAAACTAATAGACAAGCAATAATATGTTAGCTTGTCTAATTATACCCAAGGCTTAAGGTCAACTCAAGGCATTTGAGACCCAAGGGAAAAATACTATACAGAAAGAACCACCAACGGGGAAATTTTTGACACTCACAACAAAATTAAAATTCCATGAGATACCAAGGAAAAAGCACTATTAAAAGAGAGAGACCATGGGGGAAATTTGACATTCAATTATCAAAATTAAATTTCCATGCGATACCTTGAGTACCCATCATCAGAGTTTCTAGGACGAGCCCATGTCGCCCTTCTTGATCTCATTGAATGAGGAGCTGGTGGATTTTGAGCTGTCCTTACAGATGCAGGCAGAGAGGTTCCATGAAAAGTTGGACTAGGGTCATTCATACAAGGATAGTCATTCTTAGGCAGTTCACCTTTACTAAGTTTTTCAAGTAGCTCCTGGAAAGCAACAAGAACCAGTTAAGCACACAATTCGATTAAATTAAAGCCAGATGCAAGAAGCCAGCACAGAAGAGTACCCCAATCCTATATTATTGTTCATGAAACTCTTACTCTATAAGCCTCACCAGAAATCTAAGTTGCCTAAAGAGCACCAGAGCATGACAGCATCAAATTTCAAAATATTTGATCAGGAAGCAGTTTAGCGTGTATATTAAACATAATTATCATAATATTTTGATATTGTTTAATCTACCAAACTTTCCATCTTCCTCTATTCACATTCCTTGTTAAATTAGTTAATTTCTCATACTTTACCACTGATCATTAACAAATTCTCCTATTATATCTCATTTTATTAGACAGTTCTTGTTTGCCCCCACCAATAATAGAATTTTTCATATTTTGACACATGGCTTATCATTTATTAGCACAAGAACTAAAGTTATAATACACACCCTTCAATCATTATACTTTTTAGATTTTATCTTTTTCCTCTTTTACACAATTTTTTAGAAAAAACACACCTAAAACACACTAAAAACAAAAACAAACAACCCCAAAATTTTCATGTGCATTAAAGTGAAGCTCTCACTAATAAATTTACTAGAGCAAGCTCAAGTGCAAGAGCATTACCCACATAAGGGTAACATTATTGGCCAGAAACTACCATATTGAAGAAATCACACAAGATGTACACACGCACACAAAGGAAAAGAGGATTTCAAAATTTAGCTCCACAAATTGATAACTCTCAAAGAATGGAGTAATAAAAGACATGCAAGTGAAGATGAGCTTAAAGAGGCTGAAGTAAGAACATTAACCCATTTCAAAATCAAAATAGACATACAGACCATATGATAACCTCATAAAACTTTCAAATGCACATGACAGCATATCAGCCATCTTTATTAAATGCCTCATAAAATCAAAACATTGAAGAGAGAGAAAACATGTCTGAACCTTCATCTGTGTATGGCTATTGAGATTTTATGAAAAATTAATGGCATCAATTCATAATAACATGTCTCAAACAAATGCTACAGTTCAAAACATTTGTCTCAAACAAATACCTAACTGGTGATTCTAACAATAGCAGGCTCAAACAAAGCAGATGCACAGTAAAAAAATTAGCCATTCTTTCAGTGGCAAAGAAGAGCTTTTGTTCTTTCAGCCCAAAACAATATTTACCATCTACTGGAATTTTTTAGCTTATTACTACCTGATCTTTCGCAAACTTTTAGATGAGGTAATCTTAAATCAAAAGTCACCTCAAAACTTCAAAATTAAGTTTCTTTACTTACTGGGTTACGTCACATCATTCTTTCTTATATGGTTATCCTCAGGTAATTTATATATAATTCAAATATTTGAATACCTAGAGAAAAATGTAGTCATTTGTAGTACCAGCAAGTATACTTCCTTTGGAGGTCTCTTTGTTCACTCACTACAAAGCGTCAGGCTTTTGGCAATTGCTCATCAGTAATTGTAGAAGAGGAAAAGTTTGTGTTTATCTCACTCAAGCATGATGAAGGGAAGCTTATATTCATCCTTCTCTTTCTTGTCCTCTTAAATTATCAATTTGTTAGCCACGGTGTAAAGCAGCCACTATTCATTCCCCAATGTGAGCTCTAATCACTCATCCAAATCATTATAAATTTAGAAGGCACCATAAAGAGATCCTACAGAACAAAGTTACCAAATTAAGCACCTCTATTACAGGGTAAAAACGTGATAATTGCCATGTCACTTCTTCACCAGGTCGATCTTTTCGAACACCATGCTTCTTCTGCAATTGGGAAAAATGTATTCAAAAAGGAAAAGGTAAAAAACAATGAAGTCAGATGCATGAATAGCTCAGGAAACCATAAAACTTTTGATGATAAACACATTACCTTGTGAACGTCAAACTTAAGTGAAAATGGTACAATTGAGCTTTTCTTGTTGTCGGATGATGACTCCAGTAGTCGCATATTATAAACAGCAGTCATATCATCTGATGGTAGTCTAGCTAACTGTAGTGTGTGTATTATAATGTTAGTAATGATACTACGACTCGTTATAAGTCACACATAGCAGAACTTACAGGAATGAATCAAGAAAAGATTTTGAACTTAGCACCCTTCATATGTTTCATAATAGAAATAGAATAAAACATAAGCTGCAACCATGTTGTCTAAATTTTTATCCAAAACAAAAATCAAACAAATACATGCTCATTACAGTCTCTGACAGCATTAGATAGGGCAGAATGGTGAGTGCAGAGACAACACTAAACAAGACTGGCACATTGTGCCACTCAGAATGCATTTCTATACACTATGTCAACAATTTTCTCCAAGATATCTTTCAATTAGGACCTGCACCGACAGGAATTCAAAATAATCTACAAAACATTTAGTTCAACCTTCTAAATATTGTTACGCTGAGTCAACCACAGGTAGCAGTAATGGGCTAAAAGCAAGTGTTTGGCATAATGGCAATTGAAGTTTCTTCTAGAGAAATTGAGTTGTTGATACTTCAGCTAGAGACCTCTAGAATATTATAGGAGATATCTGATCGATCCAGGTGCTGATCCGATAACATCATGTCTGTTTACCGAACACTCCTGACTAGTAAAAACGGATGCTTGACCTTGACGGTGAAATCAATATTAGATTCTGACTCAACTGAGAGCAATCAAGCCTAATTTCACCTTGGCAAAGTGATGGGGCATAATACCCGATTGGTGAAGAAAAAATAAAATAACATTTACCTCCATCAGTTTTGAGATTTTATCATCCTCAAACTTCTCAGGATGAATAGCTGCATAAATCATCAATAATCGCAACTTATTTTCACGTGAGACATCCTGCAGCAGTGGACCATTATACCTTTATAAATCAACAAATGTGCTTCTTGACATTTTTTGAGAGAAACCAAAACGGTGAACCGTCACCTCTTTGACTCTGAGAAAATTGATAAGGTCCTTGGTTCCTACATCTCCAAACACAAGGTCCTGCTCCAGTTGCCCAACTTCTTTGAGCCCCAAGTCCCTGATAATTCTGTTAATTTTTCCCGCAATCTGAAGAAAAACATATAATTAGATATAGACTTGCAAAAAGGAGAATAGATCTAGAATTTTCAAATCAATAAATGAAATCTTTTGCTGGCATATTTTCCATCGTACAAAATCAAGTGTAAATTTCCATTTCTGGGTTACAAGCTAGAAAATCCAGGCACAAGTTAAAGCAAGAAAATCCATAGTACTGATCAGAAAAGCCTTTCTATGAAATGGAATTATGCCATCAATGCCCCAACTGATGAAACAGGCATACATTATACAATTTCTTAACTTACAACAGTTAACTGCCTTGGTTCCTATATTTTTTGATTTAAGAATAAACCCTGAAATTTATAATCTATCTTGTGAAAATATATAATGTCAAACTATCATAAGGATACAACTGAAGATAGTTTCTCATTGACATTTCAATTCAGCTATTCAGGAAGGTCAGTCGCAATCATACAAGTAAACCAATGTTAAGTTACTCAAATAACAAAGCATTTGCAGTTCCTGCAAAATCATACGTGAATGTTTGCAAAATGAGAAACTTTAAAATGAACAGAATCTCTCTCGGAAAATAAGCTCACATCAATGTTCATTACAATTACAGAACCAGTAGATGTAGGCTATGTTTGTTTGCAAATTTTGTGTCCTAAAACACACACTTAATCATTACATTTTTAATTTTATCTTTCTCTTACTTTTTTACTTTCACACAATTTTCAAGCCAAAAACACTTAAAAACATACACCAAAATTTGAAAGCAAACATAGTCATATTTTTCAAAGATTAATCCATTAGCAACATTGAAAAAGTAAGACAACTGAAGTATCGGTTGGAAATACAAAAGACTCACATCAACATGCAGGGAGAGCTTCTCAATTTGTTCGCTGTACTGAGGCAAAGCTTGAACCATCTTTTGCAAGTCTCGAGTCGACAATTCACCCCCATCTCTACATATTTTGCTTGTATAAGAGAGCTATGATACCGGAAGGTTAAACTGAAGTATAGAACAAATGATCCTAACATACTTAGAATTCTTTTGAGTTCAAACTTTACTTCTAGTTCTAGATCGTTGTTCAAGGGAAGAAAATTTTCAGATATTAAAAGTTAAAACAAATTTAGTAGAGCAGGTAACTGAATATTCAGTATTTCTTGAATCCTGGGCACAAGAATGCAAATTTACTATATAATCTTCAATCCTAAATTGAATGCTCATTTCCTTTGGGGATGTCCACAACACTGTCCTAGTTCATAAAATGAAATTTGTTTTCCAATAATAATATTGGAGTTAAAGATGTGAGATATTAATTCCCAATTCCCAGCTATCATTTCTAAGGGAAAAATAGGAAATATGTCCAAATATTTCAGTTCAGGAAAAGAAAAAACAGATTGAAATCCAAATTTTTAGTTCTACAGACAAACAACTCCCAACCTCTTTAAAAGGGATTGAAATTGAGATGGAGAGTATTAAAGGAAGGAAAATGTTGAAATGTTTAAGTCCATTCTGGGAATATTGATTGAGAAACCACAAATAGAATTTACAAAAACCACCAATATCGAGGGAACATCATGAGTAGATATGCAATTAAGCTTAAATATAGGTAATCACTCCGAACAAAAAGATAAATTTGGGAATCCTACATGGCATTTGACTAAGCATACGAACTAGTAGCCATGTCCACATCATGTCAACAAAAGGCAGTCTATAGACTTTTTGACATATGTTATACATTCAAGTTTTTTCATGGTCATAAGTGAAAGATTTTAATATTGATCTATCTACATGGAGATTTATCTAATACTAAGCCGAGTTCAAAATTAGAGTTCACATTACATACTGAAGAACAGCATTTCAGGCAGAAACCAAAATCGAACATGCTGCATAACGAAACAAACCTTGAACCCTGTATTTTTGCAGCTTTGTTTTTTGATACAAAGTTTGTCATCTTTTCATGCAACCGTTCACTGGCCTGACATGGTGAACAAGAGACCAAAATCAAAGTAAATCGACAATCGAGTATACACTTTCTGTAAATCCAGACATTTAAAAAGATATAAGTTCCACAAATTCTACATACATCAGCTATATGTGCATGGCGGAGCTCTAGCCAGATAGGGTCATGATCTTCCAAAAGAACCTCCTTCTTCTCAGCAATTCCCCCTGTTTTGCTTGGAACCTGAGCAATATAATTATTTAAAGGGGTTAAGGAATTTCTAAACAATTGTGCAACAGTGGGGGCTAAAATTTAGAGGCAGACCTCGTGGACATATTTATTCCCTTCCATATTTAGCAAATCATGGCACATGGCATCATATGTCCATTCATGTATAATTGGAGCAATCTGCACACAAAACAAAAAGATGTTGCACATGGCAGAATTAAATTGAAATGAGACGGCATCAAAATTTTGGTTCATTGATCGGCAAATAAGATAGCTAGAAACCTGGTCTATGGATCTATCTAAAATAAGAAGTTCGCATGTCTCTGACTGTGGGAAGTTGGGGAGATTGGTTTTGTATTTCATGAGACAATTCCAAACAGCAGCAGCAAGCTTTGTAGGAATTAAATCACGAAAAGTTGTCATTGTGGTAGGATCAAGGGATTTAGCAGCCCGGTAGCGCACAAATGGAAACTCCTGTCCCACACAATTTAACAATGTTCTTGAAGCCATTCTGACTTATGGGCCAAAATTCAAAAGTTGGATCGCATACCCGCAAAGATGCAAATACTGTAGCTATACGGTTAGCCATCAAATTCAAACATTCATCTCCCCTGCGTGAGCTTTCTTCATCTCCAAAGAGTTCTTCAAGGGCTCTCTCATTGTCAGTCACAAAACCCTGCAGTTATAGTTTACGGTTAGAAAATTCATTGCATCCAGCAGGAAATACAACAACAGTTCAAGAGACGAGAGCCAGAAAAACTGAAAATATCATCCGAATGCATGCCTGTCCATAATTGAATACAAGCATGCTGAATAGTAGTTGCTCTTCAATATAGCATGTCCGATTTTCATTTTAATCCCTCATATTGTTCCACCAAAATTGGGCATACTTTTTTCTTTTGAATGGTTATATGGTAAAGGGAATGCTAGCAACAAGAAAAAAATACCACAAATTTAGTTTTTCATTCTTCCATTTTCATTGTCAGGAAATTAAGAGATACGAAAAACTTAGACAATATTTGAACAGATAACGTACCTGGCTATCTATGGCAAAATACTCCAAGTTCATCTGTAGATTTCAGATACAAAATGAGAATAAACCAGAGCTAACTTTATGGTATAAAGCTTGTATCAAAACAAATTTAGAATGTGAAAGTAACCTCTCTTAAGGCACCAATACGAGATAGAACACTTCCATCTCTCTTTATGTGACTAACCAATTCTCGGGAAACAGGTGAGCTAAAGAAGACAAATGCCCTGAAACAAAACAGAGTAGGAGAAACAGAGAATTGAGCCAACAGGAATCAATATGATTCTTGGGAAATATGAGGAAGAATGGCTCCATAAAATTTAGAGAAGAACAAAATCCAACCAGAAACACTTTACATACTTTCTGTACAATGGTGATCTTCCAGACATATCAGAAAGGAAGATAACAATGCTGCATACCAAGAAAAATGGAAGAATGTGAGCATGAATGAGAGGGATATACAGGAACAAGAACAAATTAACGCCTACATCTAATATATATATATATATATATAACACTAAGAAAAAAAAATCTTAGGCAACAAGATTAAGTGAATTACTTAAAAATAGAGGGCTTTGATGTATTAGCAAAATTAAAAATTGAATATCTATCTGAAAATTAGCAGCCTGATCCAACACTTGAAACTACTAAAGCTTGTCGCATAGAAAGCTTTCATAGCACAATCTAAACCAACAGATAATTTGGTTAGCAATGCTGCTAATGGATTTAGTCTTTCTTCCCGTCCAAATTGACCAAGAGTTAAGCAGCATGGTCATTTGTCGATAGGCACAAATAAGAGAGGAGGTCGAGTACCTCATTGTACCCATGATAGTAAAGTGTTTGGATAGGTCACTGATCTAGCATGACATAATGTTGTGATCATTTGACGTTCATCTTTAGATAGGTGACACACTTGAAAGAAAGGTAAATAAAAATGTAATTTCTCGCACGAAATTAAGCAGCAATTCTTAAATGGTCTATCATGTGTGTAGAACACAAACTTCTTGCATTTTAAGCATGAGAAGTGGCCCAAATGCGGCAATTACTTGCCCCAATTTAAAATGTTTATAAGAATAGGGTCTCTCTAAAAGGAATTTTCCCTTAAATAATCACAGCATGACAATTATGATCATGATATGAGGTTCTGAAAGTTCTGTGTATGTTAGTCACAAAAAGCATTTTTCTATGACCTAGTTATCAAGGACAGTTTTGTCCATGTATATGATATACAATACTTTCCATTTTAGTATTTCATGTATAAGTTCCCTTAATAATAGTTTGTCGATGAATCATCATTAAAAGCTAAGAAACACCAATAAAGATCATAAAGTACATATATGCGTATTCATGTGTATAACCACACCAAAAAAAATCACATTTCACACATAAAGATAACAAGGGTCATGTTGCTTCCCAGTGTGGTCAAATATTTGGCACAATACCTTAAAACTACAACTCACATCTCTTATAAAATACTCTGTCCATGTGCTCAGAAATTAGAAACATGGACTGAAAGAACCTTTAAGACCGACAAAGCCCTTTGCCATCAGATCTAAATCTGTTTTATCCAGTCTTTGGCACATTTAAGCCTAGTTCACAACTCTACTAGCACATACTTTCATCCAAATCCACAATCTTGGCTAAGTGTGCAGTAAAGTACAAAGTGGTCATTACTTTAAAGTCTGCATATAGCACAATCCAAATGTGACACATAGACAGACCATTCTTGTCATTTAAATGTGATAATGGATCTAATCAGATAATAGCAACTTACGCTTGCAAATTATATTTGCAGAAATGCAAGACATGGAATATAACTCAAATCAGATATTGCAACTTAAGCAAGTACTTCTCGCAATTATGGAGTTCTAAAAAAAACGCCTCACATCTTTAAGATGCTAGAATTAATATTTTGGTTAGAACATTTTGCACTTTTCCTTCCTCCTTCTGCCTCTTACTACAGTTGATTTTTCTAACTTACTTTTGATGTAAAAAGTAAAATAACTATTTATAAAGAATTCTTAACATTATGAACACTTTTATAAAATGATGAAAAAGGAAAAACAAAAACAAAAACAAATTCTGATCTTATCAGCCTCTTATTTTAAGAAACTGGATTCCCGATTGGGAAGTTTTGACAAGATTAAAAGGCAACATGCCATAGACATATTAGTAGGCTACTTTAAGTGCTGCTTGTTTCTAGCCACTAACTTTAGTGACAATTGGATAAATGACCTCTGTTAAAACTGTTCCCATGGCTGCAATATATCTGATGAGGTGCAGCCACTTCCTCCCTCCTGTTTGCAACACTTAAGACAAGGTCTATTTGGAGGCAATTGTGTGGCAGAAAAGTTTCCGTTTACTAAAAATTCCTATTTATCACCCAACAACTGTGCAATAATTGAACCAAAGTCGGGACCAGTGATACTATAACATTAGCTAAGTGTTTCAGCCTCTCTATCATCCAAAATTTCAAAGCTTGATCAAAATCTTTGCTCCAAAAAAACCAGAATTGTAATTCTACTCTATAAAAACTCTAAATTACCCACTCAATTTCCTAGGTGGAAAATGTACTATGATCACAAAAAGAACAAGACATATGAAAAGATCAGTTCCCTTCCAACAAATAGAAAGAAAATTTTGTGTCTCACAAGATGAGCCCATGAGTCATAATGGTAGACAAAAGACCAACTAAGAGGCCTTAATTACTCTATATTCTGTCATTAGGTCAAAGAATTAGAAATATTAACCAAGAAAAAGATATTAATAAAAATATAATTTGAACTATCCATTCAAAAGTAGACATATCCAGTTAGGAGATAGTAAAAAACTGTGTACCCAGCACCCAAACTAGATGAAAAACTTTATCACAAGCATCTTTCTCAAAAATTCAAGTATTTTCTGAGGACATTCTAAGAATTCCATAAAATCGTTGAGCAAATTCAGATATTTTCGGGTGAAAAAACAAATACTAACAGTACTCTATAATCATTGGCCTAATTCATAATGCAATTTGGAACCCATAATACGACTAGTCACATGACATCAATAACTACAAGATAGACAATAAAGAAGTAAAAGTCTCGTACTTTTCTTTTGTTGGCTGAATGAAATATATGGCATCCATTGTGGGCAATGGTTGTCTTCGTTTGTGTATGTCTTCCACCACTGCAGGTCATGCAACATGGTTACTTCTTTGTCTCAAAACTGTCTATAATAATTTACAATAGGAACATTCAGCCAAAGATGACTGGTTACACTAGCTATAAGGTTAATTTTTGCAAGATAAAGATTTAACAGGCCACTGCATGACACACTTGTGAGTAAACCAAGTTCTGATTCCACCTTCCAAAATTATTTCACAATAGCTACAAGATGGGAAGTCAGAACGAGCAAATAATATGGAATGCTTTCTTCCATTATGCAAAATGAGACTCACAAATCATATTCCAGAAGACAAAGGAGTCTAATTATGTTAAGCCAATGTTTAAACGACCTATATCATTGAGGAAATCAACAGAACAAACAACAAGCACACATACCAGAAAAGGTCACAAAAATATCCAACCAAAATAAAAACTACACTAACTTTGAACTTTTGTTAATCCATTTTATAAGAAGCAAGCATTTAATTGACACTACTTGCAGAATAAACAAGCACTTCAACAATTAATAACCTGTTTGTTCCATCTCAATTTTGAGTGTCAATATTTCAATTGAAACAAAATTTTAAATGCCATTTCAGATGTAGAAGTCTAAAGTAATGGATCAGAGCCAATGATTGCCTGTCAAATGTAGAAATGTACAATCTTTTGCTTTTTATTTTATTTTTTTCTGATAGTTTTCTATTTTATGGATTTCAATTACCATACTCATTAATATTAAAATGCTTTTCTATAAAAATAAATTAGATTTTTCAATGTATTCATGAAAAACAGTCAATACAAGTCAGGTCAAGTGGGCAATTGCACAATCTAGACATTGAAATTCTAGACAAAAGCATGTGAATGTCAATGGAATATTTGGCAGAAACTTACAACCATTCATTAAACCTATGGTGATAGAGGTGATAACCAAAAACCTAATCAAGTTACCAAACAAGGTAAAAAAAAAAGAAGAAAGATACAATTTTTCTCTGAGACTGGCCTTCTATTTCTTACATGAAACTCCTTCCTCTGTGATATCCGCCATCTTGCAGGCGTAAGACATTATTTTAACAGTTACCTTGTCCATGATGAGTACCTACAGATCAAAGAGTCAAAGCTGGAAAGTATCTAAGCCTAGAGTAAATTATAAAGGGACAAACACTAGCAAGCACACTACAAGATAAAGCACAAGAAATAAGGTTTAATAATGCCTTTATACCATTGAAAACAAAGACAAGTAACTTATGTAATGTATGGCAGTTGTAGTTAACTTTAAATGTTAAACAGGATAATATCCATTCTTTGCTTGTCCTCGTTATAACCATCTTTGATATGGATTACCTTTACCCAGTGATAAAGCTAGAGATATAGAGGTAAAACTTTCATACTCAAATGGTAAAACAAAAATAAGATACCGTGTGAGTCTAACAAGTATAGTAAAGAGGCTCTCTAAAGGGGATCACAGCTGGGTGGTTTCAAATTCAGAATGCCTCAGACCAATAAAATTTGAGTGGAATAAAAATATTTATAATAGATCTTGGCGGTCTTACAGAAGAGAGACAATTAAGAAGTAACAGTGCAGTGCAAGACCTCAAACACAAAAAATTTGTATACAATGCTAAAACTTCAACTTCGATATCCACCCATGGAAAGAACAGAAAAAAACAAAAGAGAATCTTACTAACAATCCGATAGAAAAGAAACCTCCACTAAAATGATTTCCACCTACTGGAAAATCTCACTATTGCTATGATTTTTTCCTAAGCCTTCCTACACCATGCCTCCTTTGGAATACCTTGAAAGATGATTTTTAGTTTTGCCACAAATCTTGAAGAACAAAAAAGTAACTGTATTAGTCTGGTAACAGCTGTTCAAAATGGTTTATATATCAATCCAATGAACTTATATGCACGAGATGTCAGAGAACTCCAGAGGAATTTGTGATCTCTTTTCCAGAAACAATTTAAGGCATAAGGCACAAAACAGTTTATTGGCAAGCAATGATTTGATCCAGACTAAAAGTCGTAAAAAGTAAACAAAATAGGTGTAATATTAGCTCAAACCTGAAATCTTATCCCAATTTTCAAACAGTAAGAGAAAAACGTTCGTATGAAAGTTTCTTTTACCTTCCAACTTGATTTTGAGTCCCCGGTTCTGGCTGATCGAAGCATTTCATACAATAATCCTGAAAACATTCAGAGGAGAACTTAACATATATAACTTGAATAGTTCATCAAATGTTATGGATGTGCCATGATTCCATTAAAAACAATGCATCAACACAAGGTCATAGAACAATTAAATTGTAAATCCATATAGCATGAATAAACGCATAATCAGATACAGCCAGTGTAACTCCACTCCAGTAACCACAAAATCATAGCTCTGATAAGTGATAGCAGGTCGACTAGTTGACTAGAGAAATTAGAAGTAGAAAAGCTTCACATGCTTTGCTACCTTGCCTATTGACCAGTAGAAAAAAACTACTGCAGATAGAAATCCTAGCTCATACTTCCAAATTGAGATGTCTATAAATAACTTTCTTTAATCACATATATCAGTAACAGTTAAAAACTAAAAGGCAGTCCTTCCCTATCTTAATTGTGTCACCTTCAGGGCTTGTTTCATGATCAACAGTTTCTACAGTGATAAAGGACTGCAGTTCCTGAACTCGAGCAGAAGCATAAGATGGAAAATCAAGATAAAATTCTTCAATATTAACAGAACAAAGCACTAGAATATACATTTCAAATAATTGCTTAGTTCTTCTTGCTTGTTCAAACTTTTGTATTCATTTCCTTCCATGAGCAATAGCATGGACAAGGCAAATTGCAAAGTTTCACTTCTATGATCTATCCACGCCTTTTCCTAGAAATAAAATATAAGTTCAAATAAAAAGCTTACCTCTGGTTCTGCCAAGTTGTCATTTAATTGGAGCAGCTTATGAAACTATCCTCACAGTCAAGTAAGCTGCTCTTGAAAGGCAAATTATACCAATATTGTGGTCTGTTCTTAGTTCATTTTTCTAGGATACGATACTCTCATAAGTTCACGAAGCCAATGGTAGCAACTTCATTTTCTCAAGAAAAAGAGCTAGAACAGCCATGCTTATCATATTCATTAAGACATTGGTTGGTGCCATGTTTATAAGTGATCTGCTATGACTTTCTAGTTTTTATGGTAACTGAACTGGAATCCTAACACTAAGGACAATTTGAGTCATCGGAAAATCAATTGTAAGAGCATTAGATTAGCTTCTTGTTTATTATTATCTTAATTCCTAAAAATGGAATAATCCTCCATTAATGGATGGTTCAATGTGCTCCATAGCACTTGACCCTCAGATGTGAATGATTCAGGCACGTTGGAAAGGGGTTCATCCAAGTTACCTTAGCATGACCTACTGCTGCTGTTCGATTTTTTCATGAAGTCCACATTTTGTCAATTCTATTCCTCTTCTTGTTTGCCCCAAAATCAAACTATGTCAGTCCTCTTCCTTTCAATTTTTCAGTTTTGAGCGACCCCACCCTCCACCCGTTACACAATTTCTTTTTCCTCCAAAAGGAACTTGAACACGATTCTAGGAACAAAAATTTGCAGCAGACCAATGCTCCCCATGCAACAAAATCCACTTAACCCAAAACAAAGTAAACAACAAAAATGAAGATCAAGTTCCACGAACAGCAAACGAATGGCTTAAAACCCAAAGTTAACTAATAAAATAACAACTCCAAACTTTATTCAAACGACACAAAACAATCTCTACAGCAAAATCACAGAACTTAACAAACCGCAGCATTTCACTCCATCCAATCACATAAACATAAAAACCAAACAAAATTCAACAATTACACACAGGTCGGAAAGAAGATGTGTGGGGATGCAAAATAAACTTACTGTCGCGGCTAATTTGGCGGAAATTCCTACACTCGCTTCCCTGCGATGACGTATCGGAATCAGACATCGACATGGTGGTCAATTTGGTGTCCCAGAAAATCTGTCGACTTGTGCTCTCCCCCCTATATCGTATTGATCGATCAATGAGCCGAATTAACTTTACTGATCGAAAGTCCAGGGTTCTGATCGTGGATTGTAGAGAGAGAGGGAAAACTCCGCCAAGGAAAGGGAAAAGGAAAAGGTAAAGGAAATGGTATTTAATTCACGTTCGGGTTTGCGTGGTTTTGACCGGTCGAGCCCCGACTATTGAATTTTCTGATACCATATAAAGTCTATCCGGGTCGGGCGGGCATACTTTTCTGAGACAGTGTAAATTGTCTATGTTCGGATTCAATTTTGTATCTATTTATTTCAAATATATAACATATATTAAAATATCATTTTTTTTATCTCTTTTTTTCCTTTATTTTTACCAAATTTTCATCCTGCAAAATTTGTACTCAAACATAGATTGTTTTCATCCTCCAAAAATCTATTAAAATAGGCATCCAACCATTAAATTTGGGGAATATGAAATGAAAAATATAAATTTCTCTAAATTGTTTGGCTATGTTTGAGTGTAAATTATACATAATTTTTCTCCCATCAAAATTTATCTTTTTAAATATGTTGCCCAACAAAATAATTATTTTTCTCTCTTTCTCTATCTTCCTTATATCTTATTCCTAAATTTTTGCATCAAATTTCTAGCTCACCAAAGTATCGATCCAAACAATTTGCATTTACCTTCGCTAAGCCATATATTCATTCTCAGCGCAAGTGAATTGAATCGAGAATTATAGGGATTTATTTTTTTTCTATAATTTTTTATTGAAATTAAAATTGTATTTGAGTCTGAATTTAGTATCAAATAATAAAAACCCTCAAATTCATAATTTAAAGGATTAATTACCACAAAGAATTGGAAAGATTACAAGTACATAGTGCCTTGACTTCTATTTTCATCTATTATGAAATTGAGTAGTATTTTTGGCTTGTTGGGTTTTAGTTTAAAGTTTCTGTCATTTTAGTATGGATGTAGTTTGATGATGATTGTTTAAAGTATTTTGAAATTATTAATTATATATTCGGTACTTCAAATTATATTATTAATGATTATATAAGATATACTAAATTATTATGAAAAACATGTTTTTTGGTTGCATAAAGTAAAATAGCACTCTTATTTTAAATTCTTTTAATTTTTAATCTTTTTTGTTTCAACTTATTATTTTTATTTATTTATTCAAATTGTCTCTCTTTTGAAATTATTTTCACCTTTTTTATAGTTTTAATATATATTATAATTTAAATCTATATCTCTGCTATATATTAAACAAATAAAAAAATTATTTAAATAATCTTAATTAATTTCACACTATCTCTTCACTATTTTCTCAAATTTATATTTTATTCACATAGTAATTTTGATTTTTTTAATTTTTTGAATTTTTATTTCTGTTATATTAATTTCGAAAGCATTATTTTAATTGTACAATATAAATTTTCATAATATCTTTATTTCTATCTTTCTCTATTATTTTTTATATAATTCTCTATTTTTGTCTTATATTTTATATATCTTTCACTTCACTCTTTTATTTACTTAAATTTTTAATATACTTTCAGTTTATTTTAATTTTCAGTAATTTATTAAAATAAATAAAATATTTTAATTTATTTAAAAAATTTTACACGCAACGAGCATGCCTGTATTCCTGACAATTATATAACATAAAAAAAAAGTGCTAAATTTGACTCACGTGGAAACTCATATTAACTTTTTAAATGAATGTGAACTCTAAATGATATCAAGTTAAGTATGAATTTAAAGGTTAAAACAAGGTTATCACTCACCAAATTCTTCATAAATTCAAATATTCCCTCTTTTTCATCTATATAATTAATTTATAATTATTTAATTATTACATTCATTCATATTCAAATATATACCTATATGTGTCACATATATATTTATATTTATATTTATTTATACCCTAAAAACTAATCATTATTTTTATATATTATTACATCATCCAAATATTTTTACATATTTTATTCATATATTCAAATAAACTAACATTTTTGTCCTATCCAAATTTTACAACTAATTATAATATGCATTTCAATACAATTTCCACTTGACATCATTCCCAAGTGAAACCCTTCTCCCAAACGTAGATTTGACGCTCATAAAATATTGGGATGTAACCGAACATTCTTTTGTTGACCGAATTTTCTTCTCTTGCTATGTCGGCGTTTGGAAGGTTTCAAGATAGACATTTTCTTGTAAAGACGCGTTTCATTTCTTGGGTAAATGGTGTTCTCAACACATTGTACCTAAGCTGATTTGTAGATTATGACTTGGAGATTTTGTTGATGGGATTCATTTTCGTCTAGTCATGCATTCCTTTGTTCATAGAATATACAATTCTCACACCTCGTTAAGAAAGTTCCTGAAGAAAAGGCCAAAAATACAAGTTTCGGTCACAGTGAAAAGAATTTATAAGTACGCCAACAGTTTATTTGGATCAAGAATTTTCGTAAAATAAAATTGATCAATAAAAGGAAATCAAAAATAAAAAATTATTTTGATTCAAGTTTTTGATAAGAAAAATACAGTATTAAGAAAAAATCAAATCAAAGGATCAGTTGTATAAGAAAATTCATGAGAAAAATTATTGTCGAAAGGGAGGTATTGAATATTTTAAAAAATAATCGGGGATAATAACATGTTTATCATTTTTCTCAATAAAAACAAGTTTTCTAATGCAATATACTTTCCTTGATCCATATATTTTCTTAATATTTTTTATCGAAATTATTGTACCAAACTTAGTACGAAAGTTTCTAGAAATTTTTTGTTAGAATATTCAAGCAGCTACTAGATGGTAGCTTGACGCTACTTTTATCAAAAGACTATAAATATGAATACTAGGTTCCCATAAGGCATAGAGACAACAGCCAGCCTTGAATTGAGTCAGATTTGCTGCACTCATAATTCGTGGTCTCTCTCTCTCTCTCTCTCTCAACATGAGTTGATACTACCATTAAATCTAATTTATGCACGAAAAATATCATTTTTATTTTTCATAATACTTATCTACAATTTTCCACAATTATTTATCTATTTAAATTAATAATTTTTGTTTAACATTTTTATAAAAGCCTACAACTTATAATTAATAGTATGTGAAATTTATAATCGTATTTAGTAGGTGTGAAGAGATATTCTTAAATTACAAATGAAAATCATCACCTCGTAATATATAATTGAGAGTTTTTATTAAATTCGATTAAATATCAAATTATGTGTTTTCAGAAGATTAACTAAAAAAAATAAGAATTAAACAAAATCATGTTACACCTTTTAATTATCGAACCAATGCTTGCAACAGTTATGATAAATACAATTTAAATATATCTTTACAAAACATTTTTCATTTATTTCTTATTTGTGGGGAAAGTTATTCATTAAAATTTTATTTTATTGTTAGTATGTTCTTTCCACGTGCATTGTGTTTGGTCTTTAAAACATATAATCATGAAAAAAAATATTCATATTATACATAACTATGATCTGCTAAACAATAAATATGTTAATTTTCAAATGAAATAATATGTGGATTATTAATATGATCAAAACTGTAATCAAATTAAAGAAATAAATAAATTTATATTAGTAAATATACTCTTGTTCATGTAAAATTGATTAATTTTTCTTTAATAAATTTTTATTATAGAACGATTTTTTAGGAGGCAAGGTCGAATAAATTGTGGGCTAATGATATTTTGGAAAGAGTTCATTTATATAAGAAAACTTATTTGTTTGTTCTTAAATTTATTTAATAACTACATTTAATGCATTTGTTGACAAAAAGTTTTTGTTAAAAAATTAGTTTTGAAAATAACATAATATCATATTTTTTAAAATATAAATTAATAATTAAACATATTAATTAAAAAAATCTAAATTATGAGAAGCTTATTTATTTGTTCATAAATTTTATTTATATAATGTGTTTTTCATTTTATTACATATCTGGTATCTATATTTTTTGTTGTCCATATTTTTATTTCTTACTTCATTATTAAAAATAAAATTTAACAAAATATTTATGTTAGATTATTTATACATCTTTTTGGTTTAAAAATATTGTAAAACTAATTGTTGATTTGTCATAAAAATTTGAAAAATACTCCAACAAGAAAATACATTAAATATGCGTTTATTTTGTGATGATGAGTATTAGAAAAATAAGTTTAATCGTGCTCAATCTCTTTTTACATAGAACTGCCCATTCATTACTTAACTATGCAAGTTCATAAGACAATTATAACACCCAATGAAATAACATCTATAACTTTAAATTCTCAACTAATTCATACAATATGAACACGATACTTTTGCACATAAACTATTTATTAATATGTATTATTGATAAGCAAATTAGTGAACATAATATTAAAAACACTTATAATTTAATTATTCATTAGAGAAGATAAATGTTCATTTCGAAAAAGAATTATTCAAATTGACACTCAATGTATTATTTTTTTATCAATGTTACCTATTAAATATTATAAATCAATTAAAATAATTTTTTAAATTTGAATAAATAAGTAAACATTACAAATTTTTATAATTCAATGGCATACAAATTAAATCAATTAATTTTCTTAAAATGCTTATTTGAAAATGCTATTCCGTGTTTACTTATTTTAATTTTGATTTATTGTAATTTATTCATTTCAATTGAAAAATCTATGAGTACTTAAATGGATTTTGTAGATCTGGACTTCAGAATTTTGATTTTTCACTTTTATTTATTTATTTATTATTTTGTATTAGTGCCTATTCATAGTGCAACAGTTAAAACAAGATTTCTAATATTAAATTTCAATTGATTTTTCTAAACACATAAGCCAACGTAATATACAAATAATTAACCTAACTTTCTAAATTTATGAATTACCCAATAAAATAATGTATAAATTTATGAATATGTTCAATATATATATAAAACAAATAATAAATGAAATCTATACATATTCTTGAGTTGGTTTGAAAAGATAAAAGTTTTTGAAATGCATGTCATAATAAAAAGTTTTATTATTATTATCTAAAGTTGAGAACATTGTGGATTAAGGATTTTTTTCAGAACTTATATAAATGAGTAATTTGCGTGGACAAATTTGTTATTATAAATTAATTACTTAAAAACAAAATGATGCTTAATTTATATAATGCGATTTCCCCATTTTTAATTGTTTTTTATGTATGCATTTTGTATTTATTTATGATTTATTTTGAAAATATTAATTCATATATTTTTATTAAACTTTTGGATAATTTGTAAATAATTGTATAATCTATCTACACACACACGCATATATACGTATAGAAGGATAAAAATTTATAGAACAGATAAAGTACAATAGCCTAGTAGGCGCATTGTCCCGCAGAATGGTGATGTAAATTAACATAACGAGTAAAGGTGAAAAAAATAAAAAGTAAGTGGAAAGAACTAATGAGTGAATTGACAGAGAGAACAATGATGACTGACAATGGGATTAGCATTTATTCAATATAATTCATTTGATTCAATATTGAAATACTTTAATTTCTAGATATTTTGTTGCATAAATAGAGTAATTGATAAAAATCGAGCTTAATTTATTTAAATTTTACATAATTATGGTCAATATTATTGTTTTAATTGTTATGTTTTAGGTTTGAAAATTTTTGAATAATTTTGACTTGAAGTAAAAGAACAAATTTAAAAGGATCAACAGTTAAGAAAGAAAGATTATACAGTAACTTCGGAAAGATGTCACATTTTGATAAAAATATTCAATTGATCTGAAACTTATCAAAATAAAATAAAAATGAATTGATTTTCCAATAGCATAAAAAACAGGTTAATCAGATTTCGAACAAGAAAGTTACATATAAAAAGATGCGCACTACTAGAGCAGTGCGACGAAACACGTGACAAAAAAATTAGAGGCACAATTGCAAGAAGGTGTTCCACAGCCGCAAATTTTAGAAAGTAAGATATGTAAATCTCGTGCCCAGATTTGCAAGAGTGACCAACACATTTGCAGGCACTACCATAAGGCCTAGGGCCGGGAGTAGCCAAGCGATAGATCGTTTGAACATAGTTTTGAAAGTTGTTTTCATATTTTTCTCATCTTTTTTTAAACCTTAACATCATACACATCTGTGTACATATTCTTCATAGATTTTAGAGAGGTTTTAGTTAGTTTATTATACAAACATTTAGAAAACACAAGAGTAATCATTGAAAAAATAAAGAAGAAAGACTTCATACCATAATTAGAGAGTGTTCATTTGTCCATGCAACACATTGATATGAGGCGAAGTATTCTCACCATTGGTTTTAATTGATCATAACGTAAGTTGCTAATTTATATTTTAGTCTCATGCATTTGTGTTTGGTTGAATATGTATACATGCATGAATGATTAATTATTTTTATTTTCGTTATTTACAATTGATGCTTTGAATAATAATTATACGATTTGATCAACTCTATAATTAATTTATGATTGTGCAAAGGATAATGGGACTAAAACTTGCGCTCTAAACAATTAATTGTAAACACTAATTTATGGAAATAACGAGAATGAAACCATATAATAGTGTGAGTAACATATTGTTAATCACAAATCTAAATTTTCTTGATTCGATAAAGTTTGGAAAACCCATTGAAATCTTGAATCGAAGCTATAGGAGAATTTAAAAGAATATTTTATAAACTTTAGGATTAACAATTTAAAATAAAGCAATTAAACTAATAATTAACATAAATTAGCATGCATTGAAAAACAACACAATATAAGGGTCTATGTTATTCAATTATAGGCACTTTGCCACTTCAAGACTATGAGTTTGTTTTAGAAGTGTTCCTCTCTTTCTAGTTATTTCTATTTCCGTTATCTTCTATCAATTTAACTAATAGAATTCTAGTTACATTAATAGACACATAACCTTTCATCGTGGACATGACACATATACTCACTACAATACTAATTCTCATGAATTTAATTTTAATGTGTTAACAACACACATCAAACGACCCATCCTAAGAAAAATTTGTAAAAATTTAATGATCCAAAATGAAAGAGGCTATATGATTATGTTAAGAAGTCTTATTTATAAAGTGATTATAAACATAAATACAAGGCTTCCTACTACATAATCACTAAAGCCTATTCATGAGTCATAAACTCTTTAAATGGCCATTGAAGAGTCAGAATGACTTGCGTATTTTGTGTTTGTAGGGTGAATGTTATGCCATTCACTATGAGGTATCGAGAACAAGTGTATAGATGTGTCATTGGAGAATAAATATTCAAACATTGACTCGAGGAATGAAGCAGGTGCATATAGTTCATTCTTTACTATCAATGTCTTACTTCGTATTCGTATTAAGTGCAGGTGGCATTACACTTAAGATGACATAGCTTTCTTTTATACATGATAGTCAACGTATTATTAGGACATCCAGCACTAGCATCTATCTCGATACAAGATAGGGTTATAAGTCATGTGTGTGTTTAATAAGAGATTTGTTTCCTTTCAAGTGAACAAAACTTTTGTCCAATGTAATTAATATTTCATTAGACAGAAATCCTTGGTAAAGATAGTATATAATTAGAAAGGAGTTTTTGATATAACATTAATCTTAAAAGACAACACTGATTTGGACAAATAACCAATAGAGTGAGTTTAACTATATCTATAACTCTTACTTGGTTTGGACAAAGCAAAATAAAAAAAGCCTGTACTGCATGTTATTTACAATTCAAGATGGTTCATGTGGTCCATTTACTTTATCTTGATTAAGCTACGATATGGGTTATAAAGTTGTCGTTACCTATATCTTTTAGACCAATGCTTATTATCAATTAAGAATGAACTTAGAAAGTTTCACACGAAAGGTTGAAATGATGAAAAGTTGATAATTTGGTTGGGGTGTGAAAGGAACTTGAAAAGTCTCGTGAATAAATTAATTTGATTACAATTAGACTTGAACAATTGGATTTTTCATTGTGCTTCTTAATAATGAGATTATGAGTCTTTAATTTAATAATTATTAATTAAATTAAAGGGAAAAGACATAAATGGACTTTAATTATTAATTGGATTAATAATTAAATAAACTTTGGATTTAAATTTTAATTAAAAGTTCATGTAGGAAGCTTGTAAAGCTCATGTCATCTATGTCCTAGGCACTATACATAAAAAGAGGAATCATGTCTTGTGTAGGATATTGTGCCTTGCAAATAGATAACTTTAGGAGCATACCACATCATATAAAACCAGAAAAATTATAGAAAAAATCGTCACCCCCTTCCAAACAACAAATAGAAAGTTCTATAGCCTCTTTCTTGGTTTTCTTTCTTATCCTAAAGTCTTCATACTCAAAGAATTTTGTATCAAGACCTTACAGAGGAGTTCATGAAGGTTTATAGAGGTGCTTGTTCCCGTTGTAGTTGTGTGGATTAACTAAAGGCCAGGGCTTAAGTGTTGCAACTCATGCGTCATGTGTATGCCTTAACAGAAATGCATATCTAAGAAGTAAAATTTACATGCTTTTGGATTTATTCAGCTCTTGCTTGTTATATCAAAAAAATAGATCGGATTTGGTATTTTATTCCACTGTATATATTCTGATCGTGCATGTTTTAAAATTTTAAAATTTTCACCCCAAAATTGGTGAAGCTAACAGTGTTATTAGAGCCGCCATTCTTCTTATATAATCGCAAAGTTTAATGATTTTCTATGTTTTATCCACCTCTCATGAGATGTGGTTTAGAAGGAAATTCAAGCTTGAAGCACTTGAGGATTTAAAGATGTATGGCTTATCTTAAGAAGATTAAGATGGACAAGTTGAAGATGAGGGTTGTTATGAGGTGCTTTGTTAGATATCCTAAAGATTCTTTAGGGTATGAGTTCTACATATCTAAAGACAATAGAATTGTCATTGGGTATCATGCCCACTTCCTTAAGGAAGAGTTCATTCAAGAAAGTAGTGTAGGTAGAACCATAGTTCTCTAGGAAATTGATCATGAGGAATAAAGCAGTCCACCCATAACATAAGTTCCTATTCAAAAGGAACCTATAAGGCTAGGTTGGTGGTGCAAGGCTATAGTGAAGAGGGAACTAACTATAAAGAAACCTTCTCACTAGAAGCCATGTTGATGTCCATCTGGGTTTTATTTGCAATAGCCATCCACTTGGACTAGAAGATTTGGTATATGAATGTCTAAACCACTTTCCTCAATAAAATGTTTAAGAAGGATATTTATATGGTGTAGCTATGCGATTTTGAGGTCCAAGAAGAATCTCATAAAGTGTGCAAGGTTAAAGGTCTATTCATGGCCTTAAGCAAGTATCAAGAAATTGGAATCTTTATTTTGATGGTGCAGTTAAGTCGTTTGGCTTCATTAAGACTGAAAATGAACCTTGCATCTATAAGAAGGTTAATGGAAGCATTATAGCATTCTTGGTATTATATGTGGATGGCATACCACTAGTAGGAAATGATGTTGGCATGTTAAGCTCAATTAAGTCTTGGTTACGCAGAACTTTCTCCATGAAAGACTTGGAGAAGTGACCTACATCTTGAGCATTCGTGTCTATAAAGATATAGCGAAGAGATTATTTAGTTTCTCCTTAGCTTTATACATAGACAAAGTACTAAAGAGGTTCAATATAAAGGCCTTTAAGAGAGGATTGTTACAATTTAGGCATAGAATCTATCTCTCGAAATCTATGTGCCCAAAGATAAATGATGAGAGGAGAAATATAAAGGTCATTCCATATGTTTCGGTTATTAGGAGCTTGATGCATGCAATTCTATGTATGAGGTTAAGTATTGTCTATGCCATAAGTGTTACAAGCAATTTTCACTTGAATATATGCAAAGAGCTTTGGAATGTTGTCAATGTATCTTTAAGTACTTGAAAAAGACTAAGAATATAGTACTTGTATGTGGAGATAGTGATTTGAGAGGAGATGGATATACTGACTCGAACTTCCAATCAGATGTGGATGATAGAAAGGCTATCTGTAGGTTTATATTCACTCTTAATGAAGGAACAGTCAGTTGGAAGAATTCCAAATGGAGTACGATTGTAGACTCCACCATTAAGGCTTAGCATATCATTGCATGTGATGCAGTAAAGGAGGCTGTTTAGATAAAGAAGTTTGTGACAGAACTTCAGGTGGCTCTAGATGTGGATCAATTAATGCCACTTTATTATGACAACAATGGCATGATCACACAAAAAAGGAATTGAGGTCCTCATTAGAAATTCAAATACATAGGGAGGCATTACAATATTATTTTGGAAATCATTGAAGGGGTGACCTAGCTATGCAAAAAATAGCTTCACCTAATAATATGGCTAACCCACTCATCTAGGCAATTACTTAAGTGCAGCTAAATCGTCATCTTAAGAAGATAGGTATTAAATACCATAGCACTAGACATTAGTAGTGTTGGCATTAGAGTGCAAGTAGGAGATTGTTAATGATATGACCCTAAAGCCAATAGAGAATGACGGATATCAGAAGGGCACTTGTTTGTATATGTACTTTTCATACTAATTAATAAAACATTGATTTTCATATTAGTATTGAGGCAAGTTTTCATGCAAGTGAATCTTGATTAGTGTAGAGTATTATATGTGTTTATGTGCTTGAGGTAGGAGACTTTATTTATAAGGAGTTATGGATATAGATATAAGGCTTTCTAAGTATTCAATCACTAAAGGCTATCCACGAGTCAAAGACACTCTAAAGAGCATTAGAGAGTTGGTATGACTTGCATACCTTGTATTTATACGGTAAATGCCATGTTGTTCGGTGTGAGATATTGAAAATACATATGTGTGGATGTACCATTGGGAATGGGGCATTTAAACAATGGCTCATAGAATGAAGTAAACGCATGTAATTCACTCTTTGCTGTCAACATCCTACTTTGTGATCATGTTAAGTGTTTGTGGACTTTAGACTTAAGATGACATGGTTCTCTTGTGCACATAATGGTCAATACGCATGTCATTAGGGTATTAAGGGCTAATATCTATCCTATTTTGAGATAGGATTATGAACCCGACATGCCATTACATGGGTGTGATAATAAAGGATTTGTCCCCTAATAAGTGAGCAAGGTATTTGTTCTATGCAGTTGGTGTCCTATGAGATACAAGTCTTTAGCCAAGACAATGTGTGATTAGAAAAGAGTTTCCAATAGAACATTTATCTTATGAGGAAACACTGATTGATCTTATGATCAAATTTGTGAGTTTGAATAAATCCATAACTCTCGCTTGGTTGGGACAAAGTAAGATAAAAAGTCGATTCGAATTACTTCATCTTGATTGGGCTATGATGCAGGCAAGCTAGACGTTACCCATACCCTTTGAGCTATGGTTATTTTTAGTTAAAAATAAACCTAGAAAATCACACATATAAGATTAAGATGTATTGTGTGTTAAATTGATGGGATGCATTATTTATTTAGTTGTAATTGTATTGAACTAAATAAATTACTATGATACTTATTAATGATGTGATTATTAATTAGAAGCACAATAGGAATTTAATTTAATTAATGATTAATTAAATTAAATTAGTTGGACACAAATATGCTTTAATTATTAATGAAATTAATAATTAAAGAGAATATGGATTGATTTATTAATGTGATTAATAAATAAGAGTCCATAGGCTAAGTTAATTAAAGAGGGTCCACGAAGGATGGCCCATGGGTTCTATGCACTAAACCCTAGTATCTCTATTATTTATATGAGTCTTGAAGGGTTTATGACACATAAGAAATTTAGAAAAATTAGCGCACCCATTAAGCAAGAGAGAGTAACCCCTAACCACTCTATTTCATCTTTCTTTTGTCATAAAATGCTCCTAACCCAAAGATATTTGTATTAGAGTTTCACAAAATGAGTTTTGTGGAGTGTAGTAAAAGCTCACAAGTATATTGATTGTGTGGACAATCTATAAGTCAATGCTCGAGAGATATGACTTCAAGAATCACACACGATAAGCTTGAAAATGTTGTAAAGATGCAATTTTATTCTTGCACTTGTTTATTAATATCTTAAGTGTTTTGCAATAAAAATGCATGGGACTTGCTTTCTTATGTTTCACTGCATGTATTACATATTTTTATGTGATAAATTTTTATTTTTACGGCCAAACCTCAATGATATTCAACAATTATTAGTGATATGTCATCTAACGTCAATAAAAAATGAGGGATACTGGATGGGCATTAGTTGTATATGTACTTTTTGCACTAATTAATAAAATATTGATTTTCGTATTAATATCATGGAAAGTTTTCATGTATGTAAATTTTGAATTGTGTAGAGTATTGTTCATGCCCTTGTAATTGAGTTAAAAAACCTTATTTATAAAGAGTTATAAATATGATTGAACTAAATAAATTGCCATGATATTTGTTAATGATAAAATTATTAATTAGAAGTACAATCTAAATTTTAAATTAATTAATGAGATTAATTAGATTAAAGAGACAAGACATGAATGGAATTATTTCAAGCAATTATGTTTGTTAATAATGAGAATATTAACTAGAAACATAATTGTTTTTAATTTAATTAATAAGATTAATTAAGTTGAAGGTTATAATTCCATTAAACCATTATTATTAATATGATTAATAATTGAGAAGCTAGTTGATGCTTTAATTATTAATAGAGATTAATAATTAAAAGTTATGGATTGCAATTATTAAAAATTTTAATAATTAAAAGATACATGAGCTAGTAATTATTAAAGGTCCATGTGGTGTGCCTATGAAGTCCATAACTAACAAGCCCTAGTGTCTTAATATAAATACATGTTTTAGAAGAGTTCTAAGCAAGAACAATGGTCTAATAATTTTCGTGTGACACCCTCCAAGTAAGAAGAGAAGGTATTTTAGCCACTTTCTCTACCTCTTCCTGTCACCAAAAGCCTTCTAACCTAAAGGAGTTTGCATTAGACCTTTGCAAAAGGTGTTTTGTGAAGTATAGAAAGTGCTCATCATCACACAATTGTTTGGACAAACTAGTGGTCGATGTTTGAGGACCATAACTCAAGGATTGCAAGCGCACCCATTGCATTGTGATTCCAAAGGTACGTTCTTTTCAATTATCTTCGATGCTTTTTAGTTGATGCGTGTTGTGTAGTGAATATTGAACAAGTTTGGTATGTTATTCCACTACCTTTATATGGTTGACTTATGGTTTTGAAGTTTTAAAATCCAACCCCGAACCCGTTGAAACCCAATAGCGGTATTAGAGCCATTGTATTCCTTATAAAACTACAAAATTTAATGATTCTTCTTTAGTTTATGGCATTTTCTCATTTATAAATCATTTAAACATGTATTGGCTACTTGTTTATATGTTAAAGAATCATTTTTGTGGATTTGGAACCAAAGAAAAACAAGAATAATAAAAAAAAACTAAGCTTGCATGAAAGTTGCACCACTGTTGGTAGGTTTCGTGGCCATGAGAAACTAGCTCACAACCATGAGGGAGGTGCTCTTGACTGGAAGATATGATCTTGCGGCCATAGTGGAGGTTGGTGGTAGAATATAGATTTCATCATGGCTACCTTGCGACAGTGCTAGTGGCCTTCTCAATCATGCTGACCACCATGGCAGTGAATTGTTTTCTCCCGTGGGGTGCAATGAGGCCATGGAAAGACGTCGGGTAGTTGCAGAATTGTTCCCTCAGCCGTCCAGGAGAGCAATGGACCCTTTTTTAATGTTTTTCTATTTAATACATTGGAAAAGTGTTTTCCATGAATGAGAACTAATGCATGAGACGCATAAGATGTGGAAAGGGTCATTAAATGGAATTCTTTGATTATACAGTTGATGTATAATTATTTAAATGTATGTTGTGGATGGATTATGGATTTAAGACACTTGTGAATGAATGTATTTTTCTTGTGGATTGGTTTTCTTAGGCTGTATAATTAGCTTTCATGGACTGTAAGGGCATAAGCCCAAGTTTTTATTTTGTTACGTAGACTAGGAATTTTTCATGGTATGCCATATGTAAATGTAACCTAAAAGATATCATGAAGGCAATGTTCATGTGGAGACCTAGAGTTGGTGCCGTTCGGAGTTCCATAAAGCCACATAAGATTAACGTGAAAGGTTTCAAGGAGTTGATGTTCATGTGGTGACCAAGAGTTGGTGTTGTTCTAAGTTCCATGGCATGGTAGGCTTCATGAAACCGTGAAGACCAAGATAAAAGATGTCATTTAAGAAATTCCTATGTAATAGTATAGGACACACACATGTGCACGATCCAATTTCTGGCTCAAATTACATCTAGAAGTCCATAGTCCTCTACATTACTCAATTTTGTATATTATTCATAACAGATGTATCAGACATAAGAAATTGGATAATCTGCGAAGTGAAACATAAATCTACGTGGACTTAAAAACTTTCTCAAATGATATTAAGTTATAATAATAAAAGGTTTGTCACAGCCCTCCACTAAGCTTGAAAGCCATAAGTGTAACGTTAGTGTGTGATAACATCACATTAGTGAGGTCACATCACAATGCCATATTAATGAATTTAAGTGCATTAGATATGGCATTCAAAGGATACTACGCTTTAAGAGTGGTTAGCTACAAGTGTAGTTCAAATCCGGGGAGTTTTCAGTTAATAGGTGTGACTTAAATGAACCCAACATGCCAAGACTCTATTTCGTGAGACGTTATTGGGCCATGGGCTAAAGGAAAGATTGGACCGTACACAAGATGTGTTGGTAAGAGTTTCCACTCATTAGGCTTAGCATGCTAAAACTTCATTACACAACCAATGAAGTCCTTGATCACCTACTAAGAAAATTTTACCAATGGAATTTCCATTTTCTACTTAAGGCAGTGTAGGGTTTTAAAAAATCTAATGGGAGGCCATGATGATTTAATATCTATAATCATAATGGTAACACATATCACAACCAAATTAACAAGTCTTACATATTTTCTACAATTTAATTTTGTCCCAAATAATGCATGCACTTATATTACTAATAATTGAGACCGTGATATTAATTGAAGGCAAGATAGTCGACTAGTTTCAAGATTTAAGAAGAGTTCTCATTCTTGAGAGATTTAACAATATTTTGGATATTACCAAGCCATTGCAAAGGAAAAGAGTAGTCCTTGAGGAGTCTAGTCTCTCAGTCAGCGAGACTAAAAAGAGTAATACCAAAAGAAGGAAACCCACTATTCTTAGGCTAGCGGGAGGGGCGTGATGTCCACTGTTCAAGTTGGCAAAAAAAAAGAATTTTCAATACAACAAAAGGGGTCATTGGAGGAGGAATTGCACTGAATACCTCAGTTGCCAAGGTGTTGGTATTAGAGGCATGGAATTCTATGTTTGTGAAGCATTTTGTTCCATTCGGTGTGTTTTCTATATCTCGGATCTTAAATTCAAGTGCACATTCTTACATTTGTATTTTGAATCAAGATTTGGTTAAGAGTAGATCACTTGAGAAGTGTAAAATAGTGATTAAGGTTGGTAGTCCCGCAAGGGTTGTAGGCAATATGATAGGTATTGCTTAAGTTAAGTTATCATCTTGTTATGTTTACGCCTAAAAGATTATTTCTTGTTAGCAAATGTGCTAAAAACATTATCTCTACATCTTCAGTAGTAAAAGAAGGTTATGAACTTTTTTTAGAGATAGTAAGTGCCAATTTATTATCATAATAAGTTGATTGGCACTGCTTTATTGGTGAATGGTTTGTACAACTTGAATTTGCATGATAAGTCCATGATGAATGCCATAACAAACAAATGTGCTAAGGATGGATTAAATTCTAAGCATATGGTGGCATCTTTAACCAAGCCTTTTAGACAATGTTGCTAAAAGTCTATGTAATGGACAAATCCATAGACGTGCATCAGTATTAAAGTCAATCCATACCAATGTTCATAGGCCATTTAATGAAATGGAAAGTAGAGGTTTTGCCTATTGTATAGCTTTTATTGATAATTATTCTAGTAATGGTCATATGTACTTCATGAAGTACAAGCATGAGTCCCACAAAGAGTTTGAGAACTTCAAAGCTATTCTAGAAAAAAGAAACTAGCAAGCATGTAAAAGCATTGTGATTAAATCATGGTAGGGAGTACATAAGCACCGAGTTTGTAGAATTTCTCAAAGCAAGTGGCATTGTATCATAACTCACACCACCAGCAACTCCTCAATTGCATGATGTAGCTAAGCATGGGAATTGAACTTTATTAGACTGAGTTCGATCTACAATGAGCTTCACCAAATTACCTATTTCTTTATGGGACATTCCTTTCTCACAGTCATCTATGTCTTGAATAGAATTTCCTCTAAATCCATTCATTCAACTCTACATGAGATATGGAGTGGAAAGAAGCCAAACTTGAAGAATGTCAGACTCGAGGATGTATCCCTTACCTTGAGAAGAGCAAGATGGATAAGTTAGAGGTTAAATTCATTATGGGTTGCTTTGTGATATTCCAATGATTTCATGGGATATGAATTCTACTTTCTTAAAGACAATGCGATCATCCTTAGTTGTTAGGTACATTTTCTCGAAGAAGAGTTCATTAGATAAAGTGGTAGAACAAAAATGTTTCAAGAAGTTGAGTACAAGGAACAAAGTAGTGGGGCCTACATGAAAAATTCCATTTTAGGAAAAACCTTGTACCACACAACCGTTGTTGTGATTGGGTAGAATCTCTCATTCATTAGAGAGATATGGTTATCTTCTATAGAAGGAACAAGAGTTGTTCATAATGGGAGATAATGATCATGGAGATGATCCTTTTACCTTTGATCAGGCAATGATAAATAAGGTATGTCCTAAACCTTGCACATAGACAAGATACTGAAGAGGTTTAGTATAGAAGCTTGACATGGGCGATGCTATGTATGAGGTTAGATATCTCTTATGCTATAAGTGTTGCAAGTAGGTTTCAGGAAAGTCTTGGCAAAGAGCTTTGGGATGCTCTCAAGTGTATCTTAAAGTACTTTAGAAGCACTAAAGATATGGCACTTTCAAATGGAGATCATTATCTATGAGTAGCAAGTTGGACTGATTTCGACTTCTAGTTAAATGTGGAAGATAGAAAGTCTGCCTTTAAACTTTTAACTACTCTTAATAGAGGAACAATCAGTTGAAAGAGTTCCAAGTAGAGAGCGACTCCATTGCATAGTGTGGATCAGCCGTTATCACTTTAAGATGACAACAATGGTGCGATTGCACAAGTGAAGGAATAGAGGTCTTATTAGAAATCCAAACACATAGAAAAGTGTAGCAATATTATTTGAGGAATCATTGGAAATGGCGGTGTAGCTATGGAGAAAGTAGCTTTAGCACATGATATGACTGACCTACTTGCTAAGCCAGTGACACAAGTGCTGGTTGATCATCATCTTGAGAAAATGGGTATGAGATACTACAGTGATTAGCATTATCATTATTAGCATTATAGTGCAAGTGGAAGGTTGTTAGTAATATACCTATTAAATGATAACATGTGGAACAATAGGCACATTTGTACCCACATTGTGCTTAATTTATGCTTGCATGTGAGTAAAAATGAAGAAAATACATTATCATTCATGAATTAAATTAAATATTATCATGCATGAATCTCAGAATAAGAATTGTCGTGCATGTATTTTGGAATGAGAGTTATCATAGTTACAGGAAAGATTAAGTAGTGACTTTGAAACAATGTCGCGTTTTGGTGAAACATTCAATTGATTTGAAACATTGAGAAATAAAATAAAAATGAATTGGCTTTCCATTGACATAAAAATCAAGTCAATCGGACATTTGATAAAAAAGTTATACACAAAAGAATATATACGACCGAAGCAATCAAACACAGTGGAATTTCCATGATCAATGTTGCGATCGCAAGAAGGCAGTTCGCGATTGTGGAATTGGATTGTGATGTGTTTTGGAAATACTGCGATTTCAAGCTGTGATCATGAGGTTTTGAGCCGTGATTGCAACGGTCCAGTGCTAGAAACATTTAGCTCTTGTTTTTCATAATTTTCAGGGGCTTTTTTGACTTTTCACACTTTTACACATTTCCTAGAGTTTCTTTTCTAGTTTTTTTTAGGTTTTGATTTCTTTTCCAACTCGTAGAATATAGTAATATAAGTTTAAAGTTTGGAGAAGGAGGGATCCACGGTAAAAGTTGAAAAAAGTTTATTTCCATGCAAAGCAAAGTCTTGGGAATAAGTTTACATAGCCTTTTCCAGTTTGAACCTATATATACAGAAAAGGTAATCATAACAGAATATTTTTTATATAATCAATAGACAATTAATTAGTTAACTAAAGTTAATCTGTAGATTTCATTTGATTTGGAGCTAAAATTGGGATCCAAAATAAAGAATAACAAAAATTATTGGTATAATGAGCGTAATTAAGTACTTTATAAAAATTATTAACAAAGAAATGTTACCCATAACAACTATGTTGAGCACAAAATCGAATGGTTGTTTGGCTCCTACATGTTTAAACCATCTCCATGAACATAAGGCTCATGCACATGCTTAAAAATAAGAAATACAGATGAATAAGTACATCATCAAAGTCAAAAAGAATTGTGATTTTTCAATAAAAGAAATATATACCGAAATATTAGCTGGAACTTCCAGAGATAAGATCATATTTGACGCAATTGATTTGGTACCAAGGGACCTTCTCGTTGATGTCCTTTCTAACATGCTCTTCAACCTTTTTTCTAAAGTAATTTGTGTTTTAGTCTTTATTCTATACCAACTTTTTCATCAGGATTTGAATTTTTTTCCTTCCAATCACTCATCCATACACTTGAGCCTTTACATCTCAACTTTTTACTATGCAACTTTTTGCTGACCTCGAATATATTCATGAGACCATCTTTAATTATTTCATATGTTTCCTTTGTCTTTGTTGCTCTTGTAATCAATTGATTGTGAAACTTGCATAAATCTTTATACCTCATACTCAACATTACTTTTTGATCCAACGTGCCAATGCTCTCTGACAAGTTTGGACTTTATATGCTTCCAAGTATTGCTTTCTTTGTCCATCTTTTTACTATATATGATTGTGGAATTTGACAATATTTCTTATGGTAAAAACTTTCAAAGCCTCAGAACATAGTATCTATAATACCTCCAAAATTTTTGGGGTTATGATGGCAACATCTACAAAAAATTATTGGAAATTTTAGTAGATGATTTAAATAATAATTTTTTGGTTTTATTATTAAATTTTCGTGTAAAATATTATGATAATATTTAAAGTGTATATGGAAGGCAATATGTGCATTAATGTACAAGATAAACCTTACTATAAGCTTGAGAACCGATGGAAACTTTTTACCATGATCAAGTAAGGCCAAATTTGGAAAGTGAAGATTGATTACTAGGATGCAAAATTGAAAGAACTTGTGAGAAATTATTGCCTCAACTATGGAGAACCAATTTTCCATAATTAGAGGCATTGCACCCTAGTACGTGTGTGTGTACACACCTTAACCGTAGACAAAAAAAATATTTTTCACTTTAAAAATCTAAAGCAACTATCGAGGACATAGAGAAAAGAGAGAGAAATGAAATTAGGAGCCAAATACGTAGGACTCAAGGTAATTTTTCAATCCAAATCTTGTACAATTCACGCATGCTCATAGGAATTTTGTTTACACGTTTAGGCACACAAAGCATGAATTATAGGCAACACAAGCATCAAAGTTAGGATTCAGTATTGGAATCATGCTAATCAAACCAAGCACAAGACACTTGAGCAAAAATCGAGTATAGAAATAAAATGTTTGTTTTAGTGAATTCTTGGATTTTCTTGAACAATGGAAGGGAGAGCTTATCAAGATTGAATTTTTATACTTGTAAAATGATTAAAAGGTCCTAAAAACTCTTAGAATATGTTTATGTGTTGAATAGTAGGATTAAAATTGAGTAGAAATAAGTTTTGAACTAAATAGAACCTTAACATGTATGCAGACCCATTTCATAGTCGCTTTGTGGTTGTGAGGAGTTGATTTGTAGGTGTGCAGCAAGACCACAGCACTCGACAATGCGCTTCACGGATCGCGATAGGGACACAGCACTCGGTCATAGGGCTTGACTTCACAATCGCGATAGGGACACTCGTAGGCATGTGGTCTAACAGTTAGAAAAAACAGAATGTCCTGCGGTTGTGAGCATGGTTGAGGGCAAACGTCTTGCAGTTGTGAAGGTCAACTGCAAGATGCTCTAGAAAGCACAACAGCTCTTTTTGCAGGCATGTAATTATTTTTCACAGTAGCAGGTCGAGTTTTTGTAGTTGTGGGACTAGGAAAACAACAGTAAAATTTATTTTGTGCTTTTGGAACCAAATTTTACTAATTTTAAGGCCAAAACACGTATAAATAATTGGGATTAAAGCCTGACAGGATATGAAAAAAAAAAAAGAAAACCAAATGAGTGAATCAAGATAGGGTGACCTAGTCCATAGGCAAATTGAAACCTCAAAGGAATTTAATGCATGGCACATAGGAAGTATTACATGCATAAGATTGTAATTAACAATTGAGTTGGGAAATGAGTAAATGTTTTCTACTACGTGTAAGATATAGTACAAATATACGTATATTGTGAAAACTAAATTTTTGATAACCCATGAGTTAGCAATTGAACATGTTAAATACATAATATGTGAAGTTATTTCTAATATCAAACACATTGTGATATTTTATTTTCTACTTTAAAATGTGATTTATGCAAAAATTTATATTTTGTTACTCACATTTTATAAAAGCAAAAAGACAAGTGAATCTATCTATTGAGTGATTTATCACTCACACTTCAAGTCTCTTTTGCGGAGGACAATGGCAAGAGTCATTGTACGTAGAGTGGTAGAGACAAGAGAATTACAAGCTTTAGAGATTTTGATTTACAGTTGAGCAAATAAGACATGGATTTGTGATAGACAACATTTGAGCTTTGTAATAGTTTATTCTACCTTATATTCTACTGCAAGTATGTAAAAGAGAACCTCCATTTCAGTTTTCAATTAATTAACTTATGGTTTAACATATTTTGATATTTGGGTTTTAGTATCTACTGAGATAATCATTTCGTGAATATTGCCATGTTACCTTCTCGGATTTAGGGGCGTGACAGTATCCCATAAAACTCATACATTTTGCAACTATAATATATTGTGCCATCTAAAGATTCATAGTGACAATATGATGTTTTTTTTTTTCAAAAGGAGTAACATGATATTCGGTTACTAATCCAACCTCAATAAAAACAACTATACTACTATCATGAGCTTTACATAATTCATCTTGAAACTTAAATACTTCTGGGGTATAAATATCTACATCAGACATTAAAAGTTAAGCTAGAAAAAATAGTGTAGGAGTGCTTGTACTTGCTCTAAAATTTGTCTTTAACTCTTCTCTTCATATCTATGACTGTCAATCACATTTTGAAAATGATCCAAAAATTGACACAAATTGTTTTTATAGCTGACATACCTTTTTACAACACTGTTTGTATTTTCACTTATCTATGTCCTAGTAATATTAACATAAAGGACTAATGACTGTAAACGAGTGCCCGTTGTTCTTTCAATTTGAACATTCTCTATAGCTAATCATTATCTTGAAGATCATACCTCTCAAGCATTTTATTCCATTCTATCACAAAAAATATCTTCTTCTTCAAAATCATATATGCATTTACTAAAATCAAGTGCAAAAGTTTTGAAATTTTTATAAACAGTACTTAAATGTAAGGTAGCATTTTGATAAAGGTGCCAGGTTTGTAATTTATGTTGTGTCTCTGGCCATTTAGAAGCTATTGCTTTAGCCATTGCTGCATCATGATCTGTTAGAATAGTTTTTGGTATTTTGTCTTACATGGTTCTAGCAAACATATTTATTATTCAAAAGTTAGAGTTGCCACGTTATATAAAAGTGCACCACAAAAAATAATAGTTTATTTGTGATTGTTCACTCCAACAAATGATGTAAGAGGATGACCTTCACAATTTTTTTCATAGGTTGTCTCAAAATAAACTACATCACCAAAATCGACATAATCAACTTTGATCCTCACATCTATCGAAAATCTATCGAAAATATATTAGTTATCAAATCATCTTTATCAACTTGAATAAAATGCAAAAGGTTTAGATCTTCTAATTGCATTCCTTGTAAGGTTTCAAGTACTCCTTCAATATCCCCTATTTTTATATCTTTTGTTCTTTTTGAATGTCAATAATTCCTGTAATCTTAAGGAATGAAGCTCGAGTTATCCCGACCACTAGTTCGTTTACCATAAGTTCATGAGATGCTTTTGGCGCAATAATTACACTATTTGCGATCTTAATTCAATCGCATGGGCTTCATGTATTTTTCTATGTGCTTTGAATAGATGTGTTTTATGGGGACTCAAATGATAATGATTATGCTCTAATATAAACTCAATGACCAGATACTTTTCATTTCTACTACAACTCATTTTCATATTTGCCAAACAACCAAATCTTATTTCAGGACAACAAGCTTTCACATTGACAACTGTTTTATTTGGTCTACTTTTGCCTTTGGCACACAACAAAAATTCTAACAAATATTTTGCCATTTTTGTCTTTTTTTACACTTGCTGTTTTTAGTGCCAAACCTTGCCTTCCTAGCATATGCTAAAGAAAGTTGACTGGTTGTTTCCTCGTCAAATTCCATATCCACTTGAGGAATTTCATTTTTAGACATACACGAATGAATTGAATCCGTATAAGTTTCTATATTTGAACTTAATGCACTAACATGCTCACTTTCTTTAACTTCATTGATTATATGAGAACTATGATCTTGAAAGTCATTAGCAAGTTCCCATCCACAACGGGGAGAAAAATTACACTTAAGGGAATAATTTGCAATGTTTAAAAATTTTGATCATTAGTATTGTTATTTTTTATCAGTTTTTTTTCTTTGTTGCAAAACTGCTCACTATAAGATTTTTAAACACAAAAAACTAAGAAATCATTTGTCAAAATTAAGATTTCGTATTCCATGCACATAAATTGTAACACTTGCAACATCAAATTACAGGCAATGCTTTCATTCTTGTAGATAAACTTAGAATATTTTTTTAAGCAGTATTTCTTTCCAAAAAGTTATGTTTATGTTATATGCTTATGCATATTAACTACTGTATGAACTATAGAATGGGCTTAACGAGAAACAAAGGGAAAAAATAAAATAGTAGATTCTTGTTAAAGCACAAACTTCCTACATTATTTTAAGAGTAAACAATCAACTTGTATCATTTAAATGATAAGAATCTAACAATTTACAAATTAAATTCTTCAAATCGACTTTAAATTTCAATTGCTAATCTAACAACATAGACTAACAAATTTCTCAAAAATACTGAAAGGTTTAAAATGCTCCATTGCCCTAATGTTAAAATTCCGTCTCCTTTTATCTTCTACAAATGAGTAGTGTTTTCCATCCAACCTACTGAAATTTAGGCAAATTTTTTCTTTTGAAACACTTAATGGGAACATTTATAGGTGCAAATTTATCTTTGTTTTCGCCTTTTGGTATTGGAAAATAATGCAGCTAATGATTCCCATATTCCACACCCCTGTCCTTTCCTACTCTTTGAGTGAACGAAAACCTAATCAATTACGAAGTTAAGTTTGCAAGAAAATAGAAAAAAAAATAAAGAAACAATTCTTTTGCTAATTTGTCGGTTTTCGAGTGTTATGAAAGAACAAAATGTATAAAAGGAAGAACACATATTACTCTAAGATGGATGGGTTGATTGAGCTCTGGACAATCTAGTGTGGATATTGTATTTTCTCAAAGTTGAACTATACCATCTTGCCGTTAGGACCTCTGGTGATGCTATTAAAAACGAAACCAACCACTTTTTCTGCAACTAATACGGTAATACTCTTACAAATCTGAATATGTAGCCCTCATAGTGGTCAAACATGTCAATCTTATCTATTCAAGGTTGTCTTCATATACTTGCCTCAGCTCCACCCAGTTGGTTTAAAAAAATTAGGACATTGATGCTTGGTTTAGCGACAAATTAGTACCAAAATTTTGGATTTAGGGTTTAGTAATACCTATAAAAGTTGTTAAATAGATTGTTTTTTTGTTTGGCGATTTCGTTCCTAAATCCCAAACACAACTTGCTACACATTCAAAAACTCGTAAAAATTAAAACCTCCATGAAATCAGACAAACACAACATATATTTATACATGATGCGACTAAGCAACCCCATCAGAGTCAGCGGATCCAACTGACGAATAATCTCAATCCCAACTAATTGAATACCACTGGAGTCAAATGAAACTCCATAAAATTTGAAAGGCATATGCATAAAATCAGTCCATCCGATTCCACGTACCAAATATTCATTCTTGACAACAATCTAACTTCTTTCCCCAACCGAGAAACGAAAAAATATATTATAATGCATAAAAAACAAATTAGTGGCCAAAATCAAACAACAAATGTAAATCTAACAGCTTGCAAAAGAAAAGGCAAACTCTTGTTATCCCACTCGAGGAGTTCTGCAGTCGCCCAACCGCAAAATCCTTTGGAAAGAAAGAAAGAATGATTAAGGAGAAGAATTTTGGGTTTTATGAAAGAGAGTTCTAGAACTTTTGGCATAACGTCAGGTTTTGCGGGAGAGCAAACAATTTGATCAAAAACCAGAAGAAGAAAGAGGAAGCTGGGGCGAAATTCGTCCTGGCAAGGTTATGAATGTTACTGGCTTATCAGCTTGTGCTAGTGGCTTGGCTACAGTATAATCAGCTGGATTATGTGGCTAATTAAATCACGTGGTAGTCTCTTATTGGTTGGGATACGGAGAGAGGTTTTATTTCGGGACATGCAAATTGAAGCGCCTAGTTCTTCATTAAGGTCAGTTTCTTTAGATTTATCTCAAAACCTTGATAACTCCATGAATATTTAAACAGGATATAACCTGGCTCCGAGACGTCCATACTAACCCAAGCTGTAACAAGCCCAATACAAATCAATTATTTTTCTTTAAACCCGTGGATAAAATAGTACATTCATAGGTTGAGTCCAAACACAGGATATCATCATTTCCGTACTCATAATCTTCCTAATTTTAACTGCATTGACTTCGGCAATCTTCACTGATATTATCCTCTCCTTTGGTCATCTTGATTCATGATTAATCCTAAATATTGCAACGAATCTAACATCAAATTTACTTTCTCCATAAATGGCTGTAAGGAGTTTTGCCCACAGGGAAGATGACAGGCCATCAATCTACGCACTAAAAGCAAAAGAAGCAAAATTTTTTTACATCTGATAACTCCCACACGACAAAGCAATCATTTCCGGATGACAATCTCTTCACCTGACTGCCGATCGATGCGTTTGATCCACCTGCTCTCCCCTTTTCCTCTTCCCGAGCCTCCGTCCACCGCCCCGACATGGGCGATGTCCAGCCCCTTCCCCACCGGCAGGAACACCGACCGCACGATCCTCCTCGAATTCCCGTCGAGCACACTTCGCCACCGGAAGTCCGAGGCGGCTCTCGAGCTGGCATTCTTGCACACCAGAACCGCCCCTCTTTGGCCCAGGTTGGCCACCTGTATTATCCTGGAGAAGTCAGTCCTCCGGCTATCCACAACCAGAAAATCAATCCCTTGTAATCCTTCCACGGCTTCCACAGCCTCCCCTACTGCAAACTCGTAGGCTGAGTGGCCGGCTTGTCTCATGCCTTCCGCGTACTCTGCCCTAGACTCTTCATCCGGGACTACACAAATGTGTCTTCCCCCCGTGTGGCGCGTTGCCACGGCCAGGCCGATGCTCGTGGCGATAGCGCCGCCCCGCGACCATGTCTCAACCACTAGTTGGGCGTTCCATCCGGCGGCCATGGCTGAAACAAGCTCTGCTACACTTGATCCGTGGAAAACGTCGCACTGGATATCAAGAAAATGCCAGAATTCGACCAGTTAGGGATTCATTCTTCTAAAAATGAATTAATCGATTCAGAAGAGAAACTATAATTCCTTTGTTGCCTTTCGTGCATACTTACCGATTTTACTGTATCGATATAAGCTCTCGAGGCTGTTTCTGGGGACCAGACTAGCTTCATTTTCTTCCTTGCTCTTGAATTATTTTTTCTTCTGCTTCAATTAATGATCAAAGTGGCGTATGATGCAAATGAGAATTGGGGTTTTTAAAAGAGACAGGAACCAACTTGGAAAATGTCACGTCAAAACCGTTGACAAATACAATTCCAGGTAAATCCGACGTGTAGATCGCTATCGAACTGGTCTTGTTTAACGTGTGTATTCTGCTAGTGGGTTTTTAACCTGAATTAGAATATAATAAACATTATCTTGTGCTAGCTGCAATACTCAACAAATATCAGGCACCAGCAATTACAGGATTAGGACACATGGATATGATTGGTTCCGTATTTAATTCCACGCGTACCGAAACTGGATTGTTTGCTATCATGACAAAATAACTGCGTCATTTAATTTTTGTTTTTTTTTATGTATGATTTTCTTGAAGAGAACAGTTTGATAAATCAACTTTACCAAAATAAACCATAACACGTACTAGATAATGTTTTATCTTATCATGTGGTTATCATCGCAATCTGAATGACAAGTTAAATGCTCCATCATAAGCTTTGGAATGGATAATATCGCGTGAAATGTAACCTTGTTGTCCTTGATGAGCTATATATATTCATTCACAAAATACAAATTTTTATTATCTATTTTTGGGGAAAAAGGCTAACATGGTTCAATATCTTTTAAGGTAAACATCCACTCGGAGAGGAATTCAATTAGAACAAACTGCGCAGGCCAAGGCATCCTCAAATCGTAACACAAAATTGTATTGTTGGATACACACCCGTCATTGTCGGCCACTCTAGTTTCTTACAGCTTAGTCTAACTATATGATAAGAAAATTATAAATTTCATTGAGAAGATAAAGTTAATATTGCTTGTCGCAAAATCAGATGGGTTCAGCCAAACCCAGAGTAATATCAAAAATTTATGAACAGGATTTCCTCTTGAAAATTAGGTTTGAATTGGAAGTGTATATGTATACATACATACATACGAAGAAGCTCGAAATATGACAAGTAATATAAAGTAAAAATATGATAGGTCATTTGACAAGTTGGTATTAAAAGTATAATGAAAAGAATCTGAATATGTTAGCCCACAGTAAACGGAACATATGCATCCAGAAGACGTTGGACATTGTCCATGGGCCGCCCGGGGGTGGGGTCGGGTGGGGGAACAGGCTGGACTCACAAAGCATTTCATGTAATCACGTACATATTGACTGCCAATCGTCTTTAACGGTTTTCCGTTGTCCTAAGCAAAATCCGTCGTTTCGAAATATATCTATATATTTGTAATCAGTATTTAAAATTATATTAAAATATTAAAAACTATAAAAAAATTTTAAATATTAAAATTATAATATTTTTCATCATCTTATCAGTACAACATTTATAAGCACAAAATCCAATCGGGTTTCGGCCGCCAGATTGTGTTGACTTCAAATTTCCACAACTCAAATGCCGTTAGGTGACTTGATTGCCACGTCACGGGGGACGTTGGTCAAGAGTAGACCGACGGTACCCGCGTTCTCTGAATGTACGGCCTCGCCGACTTTTTTTTTTCCTAGCAGCAGAGCGGAGCATTACCAGAAAATCAGATAACAGAAACAATTTATATGTTGAATAATCTTCGCACATTCGTTCATCTGTGCAATCAAATAATTAATTTTTAGATAGAATTATATTAAAAAAATATATTGTATACTTATTATTGTAGTTTAATTGTATTATTTAATTAAAAATTTATTTCAAGCTTGGGAAAAAGTTAACAGTTAATAACCTACAGAAAATAAGTTTAATAATAAACATAAAATTATTTAAAATTACGAGCGTCTTGTGCTTTTTATATAGCAATAAATACACATACAATATTTGCTATTTATTAAGAATACAGGTCTAGTTGCATAACGTGTAATCATTAAAATACTCTTTGTCCTTCATATATTTCTTTTCTAATATCTCAATTTATATTTATGTAATTCACTTTCTTAAATTTTAGTGTATTCTTTTTTCGCAAAAGTTGGTTCTTTGTTTATTATTTTTTATAACATTTTAATGAAATAAGATTTATATTTGAAATGATATTGTTACTTAATTTATATGTATAAAACATTGAGTGTTCATCAATTTCAATGTATTATTTTTTTATTTATTTTTCAATCACCTTTCTTTTTCTCTATCTTGTTTTGTAAATCACATGAGATGTACATTCAAAAATATTATCTATCTACATGTCTATCTAACTATACTATGCACTTAAGGTTAAATGCCTTTTTCTTTTGTTGCAAAATGGTGTACAATAAAAAACCCTTTTTCTTTTAATATAAAATAATATATAATTATACCACTCTTTGTTAAGGTTTACGTTAAATACACATAGATCACCTATGATTTCAAAAATTACAAACTCCTCACCTAAATTGACCCACGGACCGATTATCTGGTGAATTTTATGAAATGGCCAATTTGCTCATCAGTTGACTTCTCTATTGGTTGAAAAATTATTTTAGATCGAACTACCGTTACACAAGTGAGAATGTAACTGTAATTAAATAAAATTAGAAGGTTGGTTTGTGTAAAAATTTTACTAAATTATAAAAATATATGTTGAAAATTATAAAATTTATGGAAATTTGATTATATTTTATAAATTCATCACAATTAGATACATTCACAAATTTAACAATATATTTGAAAGTTAGGATTTGAAATGGGTTTTCCTTAAGTATATAGTATAATATAATATGATAAGAATTTCATAATTTCATAATTATTTTATAATATTATTCTATTTGGTACTCTTAATTTGACATAGTTTTTTTTATTATTAAAATACTGTAATTATATAATTTATAAATAAATTTTCACAAGGATAGTTTACGGATAACGTTTACAACTTTTATTACTTATAATTAACAATACATAATAATTGTGTCTGCCAATTAATAAGGCAAATGGAACACAAGCACAAGTGCATTTTATAAAATTTAAAAACTTTATAAATTGTGCAATAGCCAATTGCGCCTTTGTATTTCTTGAAAATCTATAAAGATAAAAATATTAAAAATATAATGATTAGTGGGTAAAAAATAATTATTTATTATTAACCATAACCGATAAAGATTGTACAATTATGTATTTGAAAAAATACTTATCAATTATAAATTTGTGGAATTTTAAATAATAAAAATATAATTATTTAAAAGTAAAGGTATAAACATAGTTAAAATAAATAATAAATAGTAAAATAAAAATAAAAATGAAAATTGACACTAAAACCTAAATAAAAATATATAGAAAGATAAAAAAATTGAAAATTTGTAAAAAATAAAGAAATAGTAAATTAAAAAATAAAAATATATAAATTTAAAATAAAAATAGTTATATTTATGATTGAGGAAGACCCACATTGAATTCTAATTTTAAAAAATACGTTTAAATATTTTCAAAATATAAAATTCCAATGATGTATAGTTCTTTTGAAAAAAAAAATTTAATTTCCCTAAATTTTATAATTTTGACACATATTTTCATAATTTACTAAATTTATTATATAAAGCATCTTCTAGGTTTATTTAATTACAGTTACGTTCTCTCTAGTATAGGGGTATTTTGGTCTAAAATTATTAGTCAATTGATGAAGATTTCAACTTAGGGGCAAAATTGGATTTTCATTTGATCTTTTCGATATCATTAAATTATGACAATCCACTCATTTGTCGTGCTTAATTGTTAATTGGAGATATATTTCAGAGGAGTCTCTAGCTTTGTTTGTTTTTGACTTTTGACGTGTATTTTTAGATAATTTTATTTTGAAAATTATGTAAAAATAAAATAAAAAAAGACATAAAATTTAAAAAGTATAATAAGTGAATATGTATTTTGTAGTGCATAATTTAAAAAAAAACATAGCCACTACGGTTTTCAAAAGACCAAAACCATAGGGGGTCATTTATATTTAGCTAAAATCTCATGGGTTGAGAGCTGAAATTATTTCTAAAATAAAATATATGAGAATTAAATCTTAAACTTACTTAAAAAACTACCATTTACTGTTTTCTAGTTTTCCATAAATTCTGTGAACGCAAAAAGTAGAAGAAAAAATTTACCAATTTGTTGTTTCGTTTTAGTTGTAGTATTATCTTTTAAAAATCCATAAGAATTATTTATTTATATTTATTTTATCATCGTGTCTGTATATGTATTTATATACATATGCAAGCTCTATTTTTGGACATATACCTTGATTGTGCCTCTATTGCTAGTACTGTTTATAAAGTTGGAATTACTATGGTGGATGGTATAAATTATATTTACGTATTTATCCTCAAGCTCAATAATGGCAACATTCTCTTGCTCTTTTATGCTTTTATTATTTTTTATCTTCATTTTATTTCCTTTTCTAATAATATTATTTTCTTTTTTATAAGTTTAAAAAAATAGATAAATGAACTAACGTAAATACAACAATAAATAATGTGAATTAATATTTTTAATTTTATATTTCAAGATTTAAGCACACAAACATTGAGTGTAAAATGTGCTATTTCTAAATTAAGATAATTTAGAGTTAATACAATCCTTCGTGTATGTCTGATACTATGATTTAATTACCTTCGTGATGGGGTTATGCCTCAAAATAAATTAATCCTTGCGTATGGATTACATTGTTAGGTTAATTCCTTAGTAATAAAAAAATTACATTTATTAGTGTCCTATTTCATCTTTTCGGTTTGATTCAAAATTTACTTTGTTATATGGTGCTAATAAAAGAATAAGTGAAATCAGAAACTTAGAACTGAGTATTTGCCAATGTATGGAGACAGTTGAAACCGTACTTCTTCCACATTACACTGAAGCATTTGCACTAGAAATTTTGATAATTTAATCTGATAAGGCTGTTAAATTATACTTTATTAGTTATTAGTTTTCGTTTTCCATAATTTGCAGACTTTATCATGAAGTTGATACTACAATTTATAAATTCACAAATATAAATGTTTTTCATCTTCAATTTGGTCAAGTGATTTATGCTATTTAGTTTACTAAAGAAATATATTTCATATGTATTTTTTTATATGCATCTTGTTACTACTATATTTAGTTTTTATTGTTACGATTGATAAGGATGCTGAGGATTTAAGTGAAAACATAAACTTGTACACTTATATCTGATTTAAAAATTGTTAACTTGATTGATTTTGACATAAAATATTATCAATAGTAGAGTAGCATTGGGTTTTTTATTTTTTTTATTCTAGTAAATTTTTCTATTTAATAAATTAATTTATTTATAATATTTTATTAATTTAACTTATCTCGCCGTTTAGAATGGTGAGACAAACTTTTTTTAAAAAAAAAATAAACAAAATGACTCGTATTTCCCTCTGTATTGTGGGAGAAATACAATGATGTCTTCAACAGTAAGATGATATCATAATAAATTATAATAATGGTAAATTATTATATTTTTATTTAAAATAAAAAAATTTATTTAAATAAAAACAATTTTTTCAATAAATTAAGTATTAAATTATAGTCTTGTATTATATTATTTAGATTTTTTATATTTTGTCATTTACATTGTAATAATAATTTATTGAATTTAAAATTATTATAATTTTATTTAAAATAAAAAAATTATTTAAAACAGCGAGATGATGCAATAATTAATTATAATAATTGTAAATTATTATATTATTGTTCAAAATAAGAAAATTTATTTAAATAAAAGAATTTTTTTCAATAAATTGAGTTTTAAATTATAGTTTTGTATAATATTTTTTTGATTTTTCATATTTTGACATTTACGTTGTAATAATAATTTATTGTAATTTAAAATTATTATAATTTTATTTAAAATTAAAACAATTATTTAAAATGGCAAGATGACATAATAATAAATTATAATAATCGTAAATTATTATATTTTTGTTTAAAATAAGAAAATTTATTTAAATAAAAGAAATTTTTTCAATAAATTGAGTTTTAAATTATAGTCTTGTACAATATTTTTTTTTATTTTTTATGTTTTGACATTTACGTTATAATAATAATTTATTGTAATTTAAAATTATTATAATTTTATTTAAAATGAAAAAAATTATTTAAAATGGCAAGATGACTAAATTATTATATTTTTGTATACAATAAGAAATTTATTTAAATAAAAGAATTTCTTTTCAATAAATTGAGTTTTAAACTATAGTCTTGTGTAATATCTTTTTTGATTTTTTATATTTTGACATTTCCATTGTACTAATAATTTATTTTAATTTTAATTTATTATAATTTTGTTTAAAATGAAAAAAATATTTAAAAAGGCGAGATGACGTAACAATAAATTATAGTAATTGTAAATTATTATATTTTTGTTTAAAATAAGAAAATTTATTTAAATAAAAGCAGTTTTTCTTCAATAAATTGAGTTTTAAGTCATGTATAATACTTTTTGGTTTTTTTATGTTTTGACTTTTTGAAATTATTATGATTTTATTTAAAATGAAAAAAATAAAGAAACTTTTTGTTTCAATAATTTGAGTTTTAAATTATAATCTTGTAATACTTTTTTGATTTTTTTTTATGTTTTAACATTTATGTTGCAATAAGCGATGCGGAGTTATAACTTTTAAATGAAAAATAGTGTTTTGTTATAAAAATAAGTGATATTTTTCTTATAAATATTGTTATATAATAAGTTAAAAGAAGTGTGTTTTAACTTTTAAATGAGATTGTATGATGTAATTATAATAAAATTAATAAATGCCAGTAAAATTGAAAATTTTGAATACATGCAAGAGAAAATAATAAATATTATACGTCATCATCATCCCCTAGACAACTATCAGTGCCACAGTGTGTGAGCTATTTAACATGATGTCCTCTCCGTGTTGCTGGATCTCCTTAAGGATGATGCAGAGTATGGGGCTGTTGTGCTTCCATACTCACATAATTTTGCTGGAGTGGCACTGGGGATTCACGGTATTGCTAAGGCTGCTCCTGTGGAATGTACGCATGAAGGGAAGTGTAAAGAGACTCTAAAAGTATCGTGTATGTGAATCAGCCTGTGGCATATATGGAGAGTGTATGCTCTAATGTAGTGACTGAGTACATATACATTCTCCGAATTTACAGTGCTAGGACGTGATACCTTATGCTGATATGATATGCTAAGATTTGCTGCATTGTGGTAATAAGGTGTGCTACGTCTTGGATTAGGATGTGCAGAGGCAATGTCATCCGTTTGGTAGTATGGTGGAAAATCTCGCTAGGGTCGTTGCTGTGATAGTCGCTTGACACTATCAACAATCTATTGATTGTATCCATCAGAATGTAGTTGCTGCATCTGCCATACCTGCAATTAACCATTTACATATTATTGAATAACACACACATCCATAGACACACACATATGTATATACACAAAAATGTAAGTGTACCACGTGCAGGAAATAAGTGATGTGGTCAGACTGATATCTAGTGTATACAAATATATGCCCAGGAGAGATGGATCAGCCCATGACTCGATGGTACCACTCGAAATAGTCTCGTGACACCTGTGTGTCTAGAAAGATGGGGCCCTTATGATATGATCGTTGCTAGCCCACTCTCGAATATATGTAGTTTGGTGATAAGCCCAATTAGTCCTTAGATGCCTGCGCTAGTGCTCACCATGTAGTGCATTCTGGGCCCGTGGAAGATTAGCAGGAATGCCTTGTGGCATTCCGAATTGCCTCAATACCTGATCAATGCGGTGCATCTCAATAATCTCATAGCAAATGAATGAACCACAGAACGTCCACAATCATCACCCACAATGGTCAGATGGCATCTCGTACTTGTCGTCGGGGTAAGGCTGCCACTGAAAGTGAAATGAAACATGTAATGTATATGGAATTTGATGGTATACGAGATATAATATACATGGATTTGATAGTATGCATATTTAATGTGACAAAAGTTACTCGTACCTGAGACTCTGCCTCTTCGTCTAATATATTATGTATCATGCGGATAGAGTGAGATGCATTTAACATGTTACTTCGCCTTGCCTTAGTGTAGCTGTATGCATACAAAAATAATCAAGAAAACTAAATATAATAGCTGCACAATAGCACAATAAAACATCTAATTTGATGAGACATACTGTGTTCCAAATGGTGCAGCCAGCAACTGCACATCACCAAGCATAGTTAGTGGGCCAATTAAAGGCCACGATCACGGGTTTGTGGGCCCAACTTTGGGATCTAAATCTAGGTCCATATTTGTAAAAGCTTTAGTGGGGCAGATATCGTCTACCTACCTCGCACGTATGCGGAGTACAACTCTTGAAGGTATAGTAGCTTCGCTCAATCTCCAGATGAATTAGAAAAAATCCTACAACCCAATAATAGCAACACGTAAGTGCGAGTGTATTGAGTCACATCATCCTCTGTACTATCGATAATGAGGGTTTGGTGTCGGACCTCCCGAAGTAAGATTAAGAGAGGTATGGTAGCACCACTGAATACATCTGTGGTGAGTGCAAACCCCAAATACTTCAAATAGTACTCTTGCCAAACACACATGGCCCAACGCTCGTCAACCCTTATAACTAGGGCACCCTTCACTAGGAGTTGCCATATTAATGCCACATCTTCTAATGTAATGGTAGTCTCCCCAGTCAGAAGATGAAAGGTGAGTCTCATGGCACCACCTCTCAACCATCATTGTGATCAGGTGCCAGTTAAATGCTACGTGTCCACACCTATACACTCTATAGTAACCTAGTCGATGCAGCAAAAGTACAACCCGATCATCAAAATCAGGAATCCTGACTAGTGCCATGTTCTGGTGCCGTGGTTGAAGCATAGTGTCTATGTCTTTTAACCACACAGCCTCCGACTTATGATTATGCTGTAAGTATAGCAAACTCAAATCAAGTTGACTTGGATTAGCTCACAGAGCCATTTGAAAAAGTCCTATACAATGAATTATGCATTGATTAGACACCAAATTAACAACAATATATATATAAACATGAAAAATAACATTTATACACATACAAAAAATGCAATCACATAAATTGCTAGTAATGTTTACATTTGAAGAAGAATCTATTTTAATAAGAATAAATATTTAAGTAAATAACAACAAGCTAAATCCACTCACAACCATACAAGTATGCTTGTAGATCCTGGTGTGGTCAATCAGCTTATTGCTAGTGGCATCTTGCAATTATTATCAAAAGTGATGCAGAACTTATATAGGTTCAGGGACTATTGTTCAGACTCTGGTCTTGTGGCATATTCAGTTTTTAATAAAATATTGTTATATTCCTCCTTGAGAACTGTTTAACTTTCTAGGTGATAATGCTTAAGTTCATAATTGTGGAAATGTAAATGTTACTCTTGTACAAGGAAATTAGATGACATGACGCGAATTGATGAATTTCAGGCCACAGTGATTAAACCAAAACATTTTCCATTGAAGAAATTAGACTTCAAAATAAGTAATTGTATGTTGAAATACTCAAAAAATCCATAGTATAAAGCAAACATCACGTGCTAATAATTCACCATTTTTTGGCACACAGTTATATATATGAGCTACTAAAAAATATAAAACTTACACACACATGTGAAACTAACGAGGGTGTTTAGAGGATGAAGGCATGTCTAAATCCTGTAATCGACGTTGGGCCTCCTGCCGCAATTGCTATTGAGCCCGATATTGCGGCCAGTCTATTTCATTTAGTATTCAGCACGACGAGTCCCTTTGAACTTGCCTAATCATACGTCTATTAAGGTTGTGGACCAACTTAAACGGTAGATCATTTCAATAATACTTGGCCTAAATAAGATTGAATCTCCCTTCATATGTGTATACATAGCTGCTAATGGAAAAGTATGGCATCACTAGCTTCTTATGATTAACACCATATTTTTTACTGATTGTTATTGTTTGTGAGCATGGAACTCCACGCAACAACCATTTCTTGCATGTGCAATTCCTACTGCATAGCTCCATAGCATATGCATTCCCCTACCTCTTCCCTTATCTTGTGTTGTGATTACTTATCCCGATTGCGCATTTCGATCATACAGCAGCACTAAATGCCGGACGGATTTGCGCTCTGCCCTTGCATATGTCTTAGCAGGCCAAGTGAGCCACTCATCCCCCCTACCATCTTAGCTTCACCAACCATTAATCTCTCCCTGAATTTAGCAACGGCCCGATCAAATGTTATCTGCACAATTGAACATATTGGCAACCATTGTATTCCTTTCATTACCTCATTAATGCTTTCTGATATATTAGTTGTCAGTACACCATGTCTTTAACCTCTGTCAAAGTATAGAGACCACTTCTCTTTATCAATTTCTACAAGTAGTTGTAGGACTCCAAATTAATCTGCATTACATGGTCTAGGGTCTGAAAATTTTTTTTCTCCTAGTTCTCAACGCCTGTTCTCCAACACTGATCATGTAGGTGTCAAGATTTAAAAGCTTTTAAAATGTTTGCACACACAGGTTGAAGACAAAATTGGCGTTGTCCTCTTGGGCCTTGAAAGCATCGATGTCCTCGATGACAAAAAGAAGACCAGAATGTCTGTTAGATATAAAACAATTATATGCTCTACCACATATAATAGGTCGCTCCAGCATCTGCAAAAACCAACCCTATGACTGTATGTTTTCTTCATCTACCAAGCCATAAGCAAGAGGCAACACTTACTGATTAGCATCAATAGTAACTGCAATGAGTAGCTTATGATGACACTTCGTGTATAGGTGTGTGCCATCTACACTAATCACTGGCTTGCAATGTTGGTATTCGTTGATGCAATGTTTAAAGCCCAGAATAAATAACATAGTATCATCTTATTTGGCACCCCAGTGTCAATGTGTCTCCACTCAACAACAGTGCTTAGGTTCTATTTCTGTAGTGCTCTCATGTAGGCAGGCAACTTCTTCACTAAGTCTTCCCACGTGCCGTACACATTCTCAATGGCTCGTTTCAAGCTATACTATACCTTTGCATAATTAATCTCCATAACCGTACTGATCTTTGGCAAGTTGTACAATATTTTTTTATCTCAATAGTAGGGTTTTGATGAACCAATCCTATGAGAATTATTGCTACCATGTTTTCATCCAAATTTGTGTGATCTATACGTAGGTCCTTCGAGAGACAAGTATGGGCTCCACCGTATCTAGTTATCTTCCACAACCTCATTTTCTGCCTTAAAGAAGCCCTAAGGTACCAGTCACAAGGTTCATCAACTATAGTATGTCTAAATTTAACTTTCCACGTACTAGGCATGCTCTTCACCACATGGTATTCTCGCTTTGCATGTGTCACGGTGTAATCCTTTATAGCAGCTTGGACATGACCCTTGTCTTTAAACACCATGTCCAAATGAAGCTCTCTTTTGTGTTCGTCATAGTACGTGCTCCATTTACCACTAGGATTTTCAATATTGTCAGCCGTTATTTCTGGCCTTAGCTGTGAGAAAAAGGGCACAGACGGATATAATGGAACTATCGGTGGTTCTGTCACATGTTTAGGTTCTAGAAAGGCTGATGAACACAAAGGCACGGTTAATGCTGTTAATACCTATTGCATCGAACTAATACTGATTGCATCTAGTGCATCCTCATCTTCTTCGTCCTCATCATCTCCGTTATCTCCATAATCTCTATCATTGATGTTAGATGTTGATCGGTATATATGTTGCTTATGGGCATCACAAAGCATCTCGCCATCATCATTTACGCTAGTGTCTACTCCTACGCAAATGTTTACTCTAGGCTATGATGAAATACGAGACCTACCTCCATATTCTGATCCAAAATCACATGATCGTGTGTTAAGGTTAGGCAATATGTCACCTTCCTGAATGCCCATATGATTCAACGCTTTAATGACCAAGGGTACTCTATTGATCTATCGAGTTCTAAAGAACGATTGGTGGGAGGTTTGACCTGTTTCCCTCTCCACACATGGCACACTATACTGATTGTCATAGTCTCTCCATTCTATTTCGATGTACAGATCTAAATATATGACCTGATTGATCGAATTAAACAAGAACTGCAAATTTATGTCATTCTCAATCGTTAGTAAGACCACATCATGTCCCCTAAATACATCTCTTAACACAATTTGTTTTCAAATGGATGACATAATGATTCCAATCCACTCCATTCAAATCATATACCATCGTCTCTAACTCAACAAAACTTGTACTGTGATGTATGTTTTGCAAATAACGAGGCCTAATGTTGTAACTTATGTTGTTCGAGTTTTGCACAATAGAACCCCTCCTAATATAGCACAATCTGAATATCACTTTCAAATGCCATATCTTCAAGTCACACAAGTAATTTTGCAACAGTACCACTGATTGAAGAATTTTTTTAAGTCAAGTAGTATTTCACATAATAAGTGCCATAACATCGTAGTTAATTATAAATGTTTATACATAAGCCAAAAAATGGACAGAAGATAACAATTTGGAAAGTATTCTTTAGTCCAAAACATAACTACAGAAATTGAAGAACAAAATCTAGATAACCTAATGCAAGTAGAAATAACTCCATCTAGTCGAAGTTAATTTAATGTCCTCTCCAAGTCATCCCTCATCACTCAAACAAGTAATGTCTCCTTACCCAAGTTAGCAAAATAATTCACTACTCTTTATGTCACTTGCAGTTCTAAACTTGTTCTAGTTAACATTGTGATGGGTATAAGGTGGTTCGCATCTCTAATTCATCTCTCCCATTTAAAATTGATAGATTAGAAAGTAATTGATACTCAATGTCCACTTAACATGAGATAAACAAGTACATAAAAAATGACAGATTAGTAACATAAAATAAGCATGTACATACAAAATGACAAATCAGTATAAACAATAAAGTAGCTTAAATATTAAGATCTCTTAAATTATAGATTTAAATTACATTAGAAAATGCAATAAAACAGAAAAATTTAAACTTTCTTAGAGCAGAAAATGGGCTGAAAGTGCACCAAAAATTATCTAAAAATAACACAATTATCTGAAAAATGCACCGAAAATGGGCTGAAAATTCACTGAATTTGGCCGAAAAAACATTGGAGAAAAACCCAGAAATTCACTAGAAAAACAATTTTGATTTTTGATCTAATTTAATTGCCCGAAAAACCCAAACTTTCACTTTAAATTTGGCTGAAAAATCACTGCAAAATTGGCCGAAAATCCACTACAAAATTGGCTGAATATTCACTGAAAAATTGGTCGAAAATTCACTGGAAAATTGGCCCAAGAAAGAGGAAAGAGGGGGAGAAAATGAACAATGGGTGATTGAAGAATGAAGAGGGCTGTTCGTCTGCGCGCCTGCAATTTTTGCTTGTTCGTCTATGAGGAATAAGATTGTGTTTGGCCGATGAAATAAATTTAAGGTGCTGACATCATTTTGCCATTTCGAACGGCGAAATGACGTCAGCGTATATTCTGCTGTATATTTGTTTTTTATCGTCTCTCGTCCTTTTAAATGGTGAGATGACATTATCTCGCCATTTGGAACGGTGTGATTGGTTAAATTAATAAAATGTTTATAGGTGGGTAATTTGTTAAATGGGAAAATTCATTAGAATAAAAAAATAAAAAACTCGAGTAGCGCGTGCATGGCTTAGGGCATGTTTGAATATTTTATATACCGACATAAATCCCATTTTTGATGATAAGCAATGCTTCATTCATACGACATTGCATCAATATCAGAGCCAAGACATCAAAGAAAAAGAGAAAGAAGAAAACAACAAACATAAGGGTGAAGTTTGACTGCCTAGCTGGAAGAAGACATCTGAGTTAGCAGCCTTGTCATCTTCTGCTGCTGTGCTTAAACAAACTAGTTAGGTGGTTAAATAACTGCACAAAGAGTAGTTGTAACTAAACATGTAACCATAAGTAAACTTCTAGCTTTCATATAAGTATAGGGCAATGGAACAGTATCGAAGATGGTTTTTTTTCCCTCTTCTGGTTCACAGATTCTTTATCCTCATTTGCCAATTCTTGTTGTGTTCACTTTCATCATGTTTCTTGATTGAATTCTTCATGGTATCAGAGCCAAGTTTAATTGGGTAAATCTGATTAGAGTTTGGTTTTTTTTTTCTCTTAGCCATGGAGTCTTCTTCAAGATCTGTGAATCACATGAACCAGGGTGCATCAATACACTCTGTGGAGGATCCTAAGTCTTCTTACTATGTGCATCCTAGTGAGAATCAGAAAACTCTTATTGCTCAGCTTGGACTGATAGGAAGCAACTATCATACTTGGAGCCGTTCCTTCAGCCTTGGACTCTCCATACGCAACAAGGTTGGATTCATCGATGGTTCTATCCAAGAACTAGCAAGAAATGATCCTTTATATCTTGTATGGAAAAGATGCAATGATTTAATTGTTGCATGGCTATTGAAATCAATGACACCATCCCTCGCTGCCACAGTCTTTTACATCAAAAGAGCTTCATAGATTTGGGAAGTTCTATCTAAAAGGTTTTCACTCCCGGAAGACAATCGTGTATGTAGACTTCAAAAGGAACTTAGTATAGGGATTAAGAATGGTAGATGAATACTACACGAAACTTCTCACAATTTAGGAAGAGTTAAGTGTGGAAGTTGCAATGTGTCCTACTTCTAGTCCTTCGTTGAAATGTAAGATAAGGATAAGGTATATAAGTTCCTCAACGGCTTGGATGATTTATAGTTATCCAACAGATCTTAGTAGTTGAGGTAGAAGCCATTTCCTAGCTTGGAGGAGGCCTACAATGCCATTATGATGGAGGAAGTTCAAAAGTCAAGAGATAAGATAGGATGATTGCATCTAAATAAAACAACAACCCTCAACACTGTGTTTGAAAAGAGAGATAGAAGGCAGCATATGATTTGTTCACACTGAGGAAAGAAAGGGCACAAAAAGGAGAAGTGTTATAGATTAGTTGGATTCCCACCAAACTTCAAGTTTACAAAGGGAAAAGGGAAGACAACTACTACGAACCAGGTGAATATAGAATCTGGTTCAACCAGTGAAGAGAAATTAGATTCAAATGGAATTTTTCTGTCCCAAGAACAGTTAAGCAAGTTGATTGAATTGCTAAATCTCCAAGAGATGCCCTAATTTGATGTGGCTGGTGAGTAAAGTCAAGGTGGACAGGGGACTGCATGGGATAAGGCTGAACACCCTACCTTTTATTCAAACTTTGTAGGTACATCGCCTTTGACATCTTCACTCCCACAAACTCCAATGCCTTTGAAGAAAGAGCCTAAACATTTTACACACCTTGTCCACCACAATCAGCACAAATTAATTGAGCATAGCATGTCACATGAGAAATCATCATTGAATTCATTAGAGTAGATACTGGACACTGGTGCTTCTAATCACATATGTTGTTACCTTGATCTGTTCACCACTTACAGAGCTTTTCAAAACTGTTATGTTGGACTCCCCAACAAATCCAAGACAATGGTTACTTATATTGGATTAGTAACTATTTTTGATAACCTAGTATTACATAATGTCTTACATGTTCCTTCATTTAGGCTCAATCTGATTTCTACAAGCAAACTTACAAAAACCTTGAATTGTTTCCTTATTTTTAACTCAAGTTCATGTTATATCCAGGGCCTCTCACCGTAGAGGAGGATTAGAATAGCTGAACAAGCTTAAGTACTTTATGTTCTAAGGTAAAAAATTTCAAGCATTACAATGCATCTTAAGTGTAATAGTATAAGATTTGATCTTGATACTGATTTGATCCGTAGAGGATTTGATGTTTGGCACTATAGATTAGGATAATTATCTCATATTGTAGTTGAAAAGATACACAAGAATAGTATTAATATTGTAGTAATGAAAGGCAGAATTTGTGAGACTTGTTATCAAGCAAAACAAAGAAGATTGCCATTTACCCCTCATGAAATTAGTACACAATGTCCTTTTGATATCATTCACATTGATGTATGGAGTCTTTATTTAGGAAATGCTGTTAGTGGATACAAATATTTTTTGACTATAGTTGATGATTTTTCATGTTGCACCTGGACTTACTTGATGAAACATAAGAGTGAGGCTCAAGACATAATACCAGCATATCATAATCTGATCCTCACTCAATTTAGTGCTAAAATCAAGATTATTAGGAGTGACAATGCACTAGAGCTAAGGCTAACATCTTTTTTTGCTAAAAAGGGGATCATGCATCAGTGGCCTTGTGTTGAGACACCTCAACAAAAAGCAATTGTTGAGAGGAAACATCAACACATATTGAACACTGCTAGATCTTTATTAATGCAAGCCTCATTACCCAAAAGGTTCTAGGGAGATGCAATTTTGACAACTACTCACATTATCTATAGAATTCCATCCAATGTTCTAAACTTTAAGACACCATTAGAGATTCTGCTAAAGAAACCACCTGAATATGAACATTTAAGAGTGTTTGGATGTTTGACTTTTGCATTGACATTGAAGAGAAATAGAACAAAGTTTGATCCCAAGGCTAGGAAGGGTATATTCATAGGGCACCCTAATGGAATGAAAGCATATAAGCTATATGATCTAAACTCTCATAAAGTTTTCTGCTCAAGGGAGGTAATTTTTCATGAGCATGTGTTCCCTTTCCATAAGGACTCATCTAAATTTTTGAATACACTAAAGATGCACCACAGTTTTCCTAATCTGGCAGAAAATTCTCATTATAATCTTTCTTTTGATTCTGATACAACACAACCTACTTTGCTTACTATCAATATACCTCAAACTATCTCAGATGAAGTTAATGATGATGACTCTGTGCATGACATTGAGCATCCCTTGACTCATGACAGCACACACATAAACACTACCCCTTCCTCAATTAGAGAACATACCACACAAATTAAACCTAGAAGAACTGGCAAAGTTAGAAGAATTCCAAAATACCTTGACAATTATGAACATAACTTTCCACAGCCAAATTTCCACATTCAGAAACCTTCTACCCAACATCCAATAGCATATCACCTTTGCATGACCAAACTATCATCTAGTTATAAATGCTACATGTCAGCCTTAAGTAAGGTGTAGGAACCTATTCATACAGTGATGCTGCAAGCTATCCACGTTAGAAAAAGGCCATGTTTGACGATCTAAAGGCTTTAGAGGATAATAACACATGGGACATAGTAGAACTACCAAAAGGATAATACACTGTGGGATGCAAATGGGTGTACAAGACTAAACTAAGGGCTGATGGGAATGTTGAGAGGTATAAAGCCAGACTTGTTGCAAAGGGATATAGCTAAAGAAAGAGGTTTGATTGTGGTGAAACATTTAGCCCTATTGTAAAGCGAACTACAGTGAGGCTATTTATGACCTTGGTTGCCATGAATGATAAGGAGCTATAGCAATTAGACATACACAATGCATTCTTGAATGGGGATCTAGAAGAGCATGTTTATATAACTCTTCCACAAGGATATGAACCTAAGGGGGAGACAGCTGATCCCAATAGAAATTTGGTTTGTAAATTGAGGAAAACATTGTATGGCTTGAAACAAGCTTCAAGACAATGGAATGTAAAGTTTATTGAGGCTTTGGTTGAGGGTGGATTCAGATAGTGCAGATCAGATCACTCTCTCTTTATAAAAGAAATAGTAGATGGAGGAAAGGTGGCATTATTGGTATATGTTGATGATGTATTGATTGGTGGGAACAATCGTGATGAAATAATCAAAGCTCTGAGCTTCCTTGAGTTAAGGTTCAAGTTAAGAGACTTAGGAACTCTAAGGTATTTTCTTGGAGTAGAAATAGCCAAGTTAAGTAAGGGAATTGTCATGTGCCAAAAAAAATATACCTTGGATCTACTGAACACATATGGCATGCTTGGGGCCAAACCAGCTGCTACACTAATGGAATTAGGGCATAAATTGCGCAGAGAGATATGTGAAGAACTGCAGGAACCAACATTCTTCAGGCAGCTTGTTGGTAAGCTCATTTACCTTACCTTTACTAGACCTGAAATCACCTATGCAGTGCATGTGCTCTCTCAGTTCATGATAGGCTAGGAAAGTCCCATTTATAGGATGCATATAGAGTTCTAAGGTTCCTAAAGAGTTCTCTTGGTAAAGGGCTGTTCTTGAGAAAGTCTGGTGAAGCAAAATGAAAGGCGTTTTTAGATAGTGACTGGGGTGCTAGATGTGACACTAGAAAGTCTACTTCAGGTTATTGTGTGTTGCTTGATGATAGTTTAATCAGCTAGAAGTCCAAGAAACAAAATGTAGTAGCTAGGAGCATGACCGAGGCAGAATACAGAGCCCTGGCTGCATGCATATGTGAAGTAGTGTGGTTAATTAATTTGTTGAACGAGTTTGGAATCAGTCATCAACAAGCTGTTCTAGTGTTGTGTGATAGCCTTAGCGCTGTCCAAATTAGCAAGAATCCAGCCTTCCATGAAAGGGCGAAATACATCAATCTGGATTTACACTTTGTAAATAGTAGTGGTTCAACATGAAAGAAGCAGTGAGCAAGTGGCAGATGTGTTGACAAAAAGCTTGTGTTCTGTGCAGTTTCATAAGTTGGCTAATAAGATGAGTGTAGAAGACATCCACACACATCTTAAGGGAGAGTATCAGAGCCAAAACATCAAAGAAAAGAGAAAGAAGAAAACAACAAAAATAGGGGTGAAGTTTGACTACCTAGTTGGAACAAGACATCTGAGTTGGTAGCCTTGTCATCTTCTCATGTTGTGCTTAATCAAACTAGTTAGGTGGTTAAATAACTGCATAAAGAGTTGTTGTAACTGACCATGTAACCATAAGTAAACTTCTAACTTTCATATAAGTATAGGGCAATGGAGCAGCACCGGAGATGGTTTTTTTTCCCTCTTCTGGTTCACAATTTCTTTATTCTTAGTTGCTAATTCTTGCCCTGTTCACTTTCATCATGTTTCTTGATTGAATTCAGCAATCAATCTTAAAGAGTTAACTGGCCGAGCATTTCCATGCAAAACTACATTATTTTTTTATAGGACAATATTTCCCTTTGGGATTGACACAGTTACTTTCGAATTCCAAAATATTTTACACATTCAGATCATTTTTTCTTTCTGTAGTTGCAAATTCGACAGACTCGGCACAAGTATATCACATGCCTCTTAAAACGCCAATTTGGAGTGAAAAAACCACATTTGTTACTCTCTCTCTCTCTCTCTCTATATATATATATATATATTTATATATACACACACATATATTAGCTATTCTATATGAGAGGTTGTCACGTTTGGACTTGTATGTAAGATCATAATACCATTTAATACCTAAAACACGAAAGGCTTATAACTACGAGTTTCAAATGATTGTTTCCAAAGTGTTGAAGTTGATTTCTACTCTTGAAGCATATTTAAGCTTTTAAAACAAATAAACATGTGAAAAAATAGCTAACGATAATCTTTCTTTTTTTTTTCTTTTTTTTTGGGTAGAGATTGAACAAATTCAAATCATATGTAGACTACTAATGTTACTAAGGTGGTTAAAAGGCTAGTAGCTTTATTCAGTTTCAAATTTAAATTATTATGAAATAGAGAAAATTACACCCTTTATCCATGTTAATTTATTAATATTGTTGGCTGTTAGTTGGCGCGGTGATTAACGTGGTAGGTGACTTGGAAATAATGAGGTGTTGGCGTGGCCTTTGTGTTGGTAGTGATGTGGCAGCAGCAACAAAGTTGTTTGACCAGAATATCTGAAAAGATTAAAGGCTTTTGTCTTAGAAATGGAAAGTATCTTGCTTAAGATGAAAAGTCTAACCAGTGTTAGAACACTTGATATAGAGTTTAGGCAAGAAGAGTAGCTCTTTGAATGTTGAGTGTGCACTTGAAATGCTTGAGAAGTTGGGGTCAATGAGGATTGGTCATTTGGAGTGTTTCACTTAAAACTCGTTATACTTCTTAGTGTTCCAACATGACTATTCTTAGCAACACATAGTGTTTCAACACTTAATCAGAACTTTCAAGTGGCATCTAAGCCGCATCACCCTTTTATGACTTAATTTTCAATTAGGTGAGATCCCAGAACCTTTGATTAAGTGATGAGCATGAATGAGGGAGCTTTAATTATTCATCCACCCTTACTTGATGAGTCATACTACTCATACTGGAAAGCCCAAATAAAGGCATCTAATCAAATTGGTTGGTAAAAGGCTTGGAAGTCCATCACTATCCAATTGAGTCCACCTACTGAGACTATTGATGGACAGATTATACCCAAGAATGTCTAGGATAGGATTGTTGATGAGGAAAAAGCTGCCTTAGAGAATTCAAAGGCCATCAATACCATCTTTAAAGGAGTAGAGAAGGAGTAGTTTAAACTAATATAAACTTATGAAATTGCTAAAGGGGTGTGAGCTATACTTTGGAATGTCCATAATGGAACACGCAGTATATGGATGTTAAAGCTTTAAATACTTGCCTTCTAATTTGGGAGCCTAAGAATGGGAGAGGAAGAAAACATTACTACGTTTAATGGTAGATTGAGAGACATTGCTAATCAAGCATATCCACAAGGAAAACAATATTTAGAAGTAAAGCTGGTATGCAAAACCTTAAGGTCCTTACTGAAAAGATTTTCGACCAAAGTGGTTGTCATTAAAGAAGTGAGGGATGTGGTAACATGATGTTAGACTAGTTGATGAGCTCTTGTGTAATGAATTTACTTCAGGCTAAAAGGGAAAGGGAGATGGCTAATAGGAGTGAACAAAGCTATCTAGGTAGTGCATGTTGCAACATCAAGGAAGGGAGTCAATGTTGTCACATAGAGACTCAGAAAATTAATGAAGAAAGAAAATAAGGGAACTCAAAGTACGAATGCCAAGAACCATAGAAAATCTAGGGATGGTTGTTCAATAAAGAACAATTGAGAAACAAGGATTGGATGAAAGAGGATCTAGTGTCATGAGTGTGGTGGCTTTAGTCATGTTCTTGCAGAATCTGCAAATTCTTTAAAGAAGCAAGGCAAGTTAAAGGCAACTGCATGAAGGAAGGATGACTCTGAGCAATTTGGGGAAGAGAAACTTGTATTCACACATGTGGCAGTTAATGCCACAGAGTAGCTAGTTTTGTAGTATTAGATGAATTAGAGAATGATAGTGATAGTGATTGATCTCACACAAGAATAGTTGGTGTGCACCTACAATTATCTATATGAAATGATGTAGGGTTGAAAAACAATAAGAAGGAGTCATGAAATGCTGAAGCAGAAATATGAGAAACTAGAAGAAGATCATGCTATGGCTGTTTTTAGAGTAGAGGTTACTGAAATAACACTAAAGAAGTTGAATTTGGGGAAGGGTAAGCTAGAAGACATTCTTAATATAGGAAAGACAACAAAGACCACCATAGAGATAACTTCTTGAATAATACAAAATATGGGTTGGAGGCAAGTTTAAAGATCAAATTTGTGAAGGAATCCATGACTGATGTTATGACTGTAGTTCAAAAAGCATCAATCCATGCAAAACCACTACAGGAGGTGGATCATGCCTGTACATCTATGTTTGTTGACCAAGATATAGTTGGAAAGAGAACTAAAACTGATGTTCAAGTTTCATTTTAACAAGCACCTCCCCATAACACAGTACAAAAGGAGAGCCAGACCATTTGAACATGTGGCTACATATGTGCTATTGGAACATCATAAAAAGCTCTCTAAGAAAACTAATGCTTGTAAGTACTGTCTAATTATTGAACATCTTTTTTCTACTTGTTTTTATTTTCATAGAACCTTATGAATGAAGACAAGATTGAACTAAGTTTCTAAGAAAGTTGAAAAGAAGGAAAATTATGAGAAGAATCCGGGTAAGGAAAGTTTATTTGAGGTGATATGCTTCCTGTACATCACTAAATACATGTTCCAACACTAAATGGTACCTTGCTAGTAGATGGTCCAAAAACATGACTAGAGACAAAGCAAATCTAATTAACTACAAGGCTTACTAAGGTGGATCGGTCACTTTTGAAATGGGTAGAAGGGTAGAGTGATTAGGAAAGGTACACATAGAGTAGAAGGACCACCATCCTTGAAGAATGTACTTAATATCCAAAGATTGATAGACAATTTGATTAGCATTAGCCAACTATGCGACTAGAATTTCCTTGTTTGATTCAAAAAGCACTAGTGTAGTGTGTATGACAATGAGGACAAACTTATGTTGATGGAACTATGTCCTTCAATACTACTATTTATTGGATGATGTTGCAACATGTTTTAAGACAAGAACCATTGATAATGAGATTTAGCATAGGCATCTTGGGCACATGAACTATTGTGACCTTGCCAAACTCTCAAGACCCGAGTAGTTAAGGGATTGCCCAGACTTAAAAAACAAAATATATGAGACTTGTAAACATGGGAAACAATGAAGGAAAGGTGACTTGGTGTTTTGAAAACTACGCACATCTAGAATCATGGAGTTGATGCACATGAATATAATAGCATTAACTGATGTTACAAGTGCAGGTGGAAAGGCTACATTTGTGTTTGTGTGGATGACTACTTTAGATACACATGGATAGAATTCCTCAAGGAAAAGGGTGATGCCTTCATTGCTTTTGAAATTCATCACCGAGAAAGGAATAGGAGACATCAAGGTTGCAAGAATCTTGAGGGACCATGGAAAAGAGTTTGAGAATAGTGATTTTCAATCATTAGTGAAGAATGTGGAATTATTCATGAATTTCCTTCAACAAAGACACGTTAGCAAAATGATATTATGGAAAGGAAGAATCAAACCCTCAAATGGTTGGGGTTTTGATACATATAAAAGAGTTAAAGCAAAATGGTGGGTTGAAGAGTGAACACAATCTGTTATATCATCAACTGTGTATACTTGAAATTAGTGTTGGAGAAGACACGTTATGAACTTTGGAAAGGGAGATGTTTGAACATTAGATACTTTCAAGAGTTCGGAAGTAAATGCATTATACTTAATGACCATGAGCAATTAGGAAAATTTAATATAAGGAGTGATGATGGCATGTTCCTTAGATACTTAGCCATGAGCAGAGCTTATTAGGTATAAAATTTTCAAACTAAAACTATCATGGAATCTATTAGTGTTTTTTAATGATGAAGTAAAGAGGATTAGGGAAAGAGCATCAATAAATGCTGGTGATGAAATATGGATAGCTCTTTAGACGATGTTCTAGCACCAGATAGTAAAAATGGTGATGGTGTGAGACACCAACATAGTCTTAGAAGCAACCCCTCTCGAGGATAATGAACAAACACCCTCTAGAATAACCATTAGAGACCTAGATGGCCAAAGGCATACCAGAAATATTGGGTAAATAAACTATTGAGACCTTGTATCCATGTTTTTTGTTCAACTATAAACCTAAGAACATGAATGAGGCCTTGAGGGATGAGTTCTAAATTACTGTGATGCAAGAGAAACTCATTTAGTTCACCTAAAATGATATTTGGACATTAGTGGAACAACTAGCGAATGTGAACATGATAGGCATCAAGTGGGTTTTTAAGATCATGATGTATTAGATACACTTAAACATGATTTTTAGGTTGTGCAACCATGAAAATGTCATGTGCAACTATGAAAATAGGATCCACACTTACAAGATAGTGTGGGGCTCGAGGCTTGCGACCACAAGAGTGTTGTTTGCAGCCATAGATCAACTATGGTGTGTTCAGCTTGTTACCATGGCTAGACCTTGTGATCGTAAGGGGGTGAGGGCAGTCATGGTGTGCACTGGATGTGCACACAAACTGCTTCACAGTTGCTAAGGCGCACATTGCAACCGCGAGAAGGGTTCTCATGATTGCAAAGCTCGATTGTGGGGTGTAACCTATTTGAGCGTAAAGGCTTGTTTCGCTTGTTTTTCATGTTCTATGTAATTTTAGGCATCTCATCCGATAATTACACATCTTCTGCAAATTTTATTCCTACGTATAAAAATTCTTAGCTATGTAGAAGAATAAAAATTTAGGATATCCAATGAGTAAATGTTCATCTTGCCTGCAACATGTCTTATAATAGAATTCCTATGTGTAACATGCTTTAGCTTAATTTCTCTATAACTTCATTAAATTAGTTAACATGTTGGCGTATAAAATTCATGCTTAAGTTTCTTAAACATGTGCATATAAATTCCTAGGAACATGCATTAAAGCTATAAGGTTTGGACTAGGAAATCACCTAAAATTTCTTGCATTTTGAGGGCTGGGAAATATTTTTTTCTCTCTCTCTTCTCCTCTTTTGGTTGGTTGTTCAAGGTTGGGATGGGGGAAATTTTGTTGCTTTTCTACAACTAAGGTTTGGGGCATATTTATACTTAGGGCTGGGTTAATTTAATTTTGTCATGTTAGTCACATTAAATTTTGGAAATAATTTTCCTGCACTTTCCACCCTATTCCTACCCAAATGTCTCCTATTTTGGTGTCTCTTATATATGGTAATTGTTCACAAATCAAATCCTCCACCTTTGGCAAGGTTGACATGTTTAATTGTGCATATTCTCTTTTCCATAATCAATTTAACACTACAAAAATAAATGAATTAATAAATAAATTATGATATTTTTTGAAATATTTTTATTTTTGTCGAAAAAATTGAGTTATTGCATCCTCGCCCTTATAAAGGTTTAGGCTTTAATACGCGGCTCAAGTTTGGCATATATTTCCTTCGGTGGGACATATGGAAGAGATGCACCCTAGCCAACTTAAGAGGTAGCACTAATCGATATGCTACGTTGCCTACTTCTTCTAGTATGTCCAAAGGTTTGATAAAACGTAGGAAAATTTTGAGGTACACCTTCTCCCCAATTGGGATTGTAGGGGCCTTCTCTTTAGGTCGACCTAACTTTTCTATTTATATTGAGCCTCCTACGAATTATCGCCACATTCTCAATTTAGTTGGACCAACTCTAGTCTTTGGTTTTCCTTTCTCCTACCTTGTCCCAACATATAGGCGAGCTACACTTCTGCCCATATAATGCCTAATAAGGAGCCATCCCTTCATTATTGTGTTAACTATTGTTGTAGAAGAACTCCACTAGGGGTAGATATTCACCCTAAGTTCCTTTAAAGTCCAATGGTAGGCCTTAAGCCTATCTTCCAGTGTTTGCTAAGTTAAGGGTGTTGCCATCCTCATGAACCCCTCAACAAATTTTTGGTAGTAGCCAATGAGTCCTAAGAAGCTTCTAACCTTCATTATGTTTGTGGGGTTCAGCCATTGTATAATTGCCTTGATTTTCTTAAAGTCCATTGAGATTCCTTCCTTAGATATTATGTGGCCCAAGCATGCCATGTTTTTAAGCTAAAATTCGAATTTTTTGAAATGGGTGTACAATTATTTCTCCCTAGGCATCTAGATGACTATTCGTAGGCGTTCTTTAGGTGCTTCTTTGCTTGATGAGTGGATGAGGATGTCATTTATGAATACCACAATGAAGCTATCCAAATATGGCTTGAATACTTGATTTATGAGGTTTATAAAGGGTGTTAAGGCATTAGTTAGCCCAAAGGGTATCACTAAGAACCCATAGTGGTTGTATTTCATCCTGAATGCCATCTTGGGTATATCCTCAGTTTTTGTCTTCAACTGATGGATCCCTAACCTTAAATTGAATTTTGAGAATATCGATACTCTGTTAAGTTGATCGAAGAGGTCGTTAATCCTCAAAAATAGGTACTTGTTATTGATTATAATGTTATTGAGCTCCCTGTTATCTATGAATAATCTCAAACTTCCATTCGTCTTCTTTGCGAATAGTACAGGGGCTCCCTAAGGTGACATGCTTAGTCAGATTTGCTTATTGTCTAATAGCTCTTGCAGTTGCTCATTCAACTCCTTTAGTTCTACCAAGCTATTTTATATGGAACCTTTGAGACAGGTACAGCTCCCAGCATCAAGTTGATCTCAAATTCAATTTTCTTATTTAAAGGTGGTCTAAGTAGGTCATAGAACATGTTTAAGATTTCCTTGACCATGGGAATGTCTTCTATCCTTAACCCTTATTTGTGTGTGTCAACAACATAGGAGAAATTAGCTTCGCACTCCTTTTCAAAGGCCTTCTTAGCTAGAGCCGTGGAGATTAGCAAGTTGGATTTACTAAGTTTATTTTTAGAGGTTTCGTAGAAGGAGAATTTATTGCTTGTATGTGGGTAGAAGTTCACCACCTCATTCCTATAGTCCACGTGAGCAAACCTTTTTGCTAGCTTGTCCATTTTAAGGATTACATTAAACTCTCTCATATTGAGCCGTATTAAGTTAGCTTTCAATTCTGAGCCCCTGCCTAGATCTATATAACAATCCCTAAACATTAAGGTAGCTTCCAAAACTTAACCTTTAAGTGTGGCTACTTTATATGGTTATCCTAGTGTTATTGGTTCATACTTTGGATATTTAGTAATGCCTTTCAAAGTAAATGAATGCACGACACCACAATTAAATAAAGCATAAGCATCTAAGTGGTCAACAGTGATGTTACCTGCAACCACATCTTTTACATTGTCTGTCTTCTCTTATGCCATGGCAAACACTTTAGCATTCCCCTTTGGTCTAGTGTTTGTTTGATTAGGCTTGGATTGTTGCTGCTGCTACTGGTGCCATTTCCCCTATTGTTGTTGTTAGAATCTAATTTGGAGGTATCATGTGGGTAGTCTGCAGCTCTATAACTCTGCTGGCCACATCTAAAGTTAGTGCTGGTTATCATAGATAGCTGATTTGTTTACTAGGGTATTTCATTCCATGTCTTAACAACATCTGGGTAAGGTGAGAATACTAAGTCACCATTCACCATCTTGTGGGAGCCTATTGAAAAAGTGAGTTGCAGTACGACAACACTGCTCCACTTAACTGATGCTGACTAGTCAATGTAACCATAATTAAGTTAGGGTAGTTTTATTAGTTAAATTGCATTTGCTTGCTGGTAGTTATTAAGGGAGTTAGTTGACTGGTAACTGTAGGATGAATGTTGTAGATAAAAAGGGCAAGGAACTCTTGGAGAGGAGAACTATTGTACTATCATTTGAATGGAAGAATTTTTCCCTAACTTCATAAATTCTACACATTTGTCACTTCCAGCTTTAACATGAATAATCTACACTATTTGTAAAAATATACATGATTTCGACTTTAGTCCTAAATATTTTTAGAGTTTCCAAAATATTCCAAATTTTTTCAATTTTTCAACAGTTAAAAATAGATGGAAAATTTAGAGAATTTTAGGAAAAACTATTGTCTCCCACACACACCTCGTTAAATAAGATTTTATAGGGAAATATGGCAACAAAAGGGTTCATTTTTTTGTTTTTGACTCACAAAATGATCATTAACATAAGAAAAACACTAATTTCATGTACCATGTCATGTAAAATTGCTAAGCAACCAAATTTCTACGAAGAATCAAGGGTATTAAAGTATAATAATCAATAAGAACAAAATTTCTTAATGGTGCTAAGACTGAAAAAGTACAATCACTTGCCAAATCCTTCGTAAGGTTTATTTTCTTTCTCCAATTTGTGTTATATTTTGGCTTTAGGTTTTTCAAATGTTGTAGGAATATTGGTAGGGTTCATATTTGGTTTGGTTGTGTGGTTGTTTTGTATTGCGAAAATGTGTTGATGATGGGAGTTATTTTTTTGAATTTTAATATCAATGCTTCATTAAAATTTGGTCCCTTTGTTTTAAGCAAAACTATAACATGTCATGGAAATGTTTTATCTGTTTCATACCATAAAATTTAAAGTGCGTGTTGTGCTCCCAAATTGGGGGACAACAATTTGTGCCTACATGATGCACATTTTTTGTTTATTATTGTTTGTGTTTGTTGGCAATTTTTTTAATTTATTTTAGATGATGATAACCCTTTGTCACATAAAAAATCTAGCATGGTGGTAGACAGGTCCATGAAATTGAAGATATGTATGTGGGGATAAGCTCAATTGTACAACCTATGTAGAAAATTTTTCTTTTGATAATGTTAATAAATTTATAGACAAATTGGGACATAAAGGGTAAAAAGTAATACAAAATAGATAGGAAGAAATTTAGGTGGATGATATATCAAACTAACTTCTTACTAGTGATTCATGGATATATAACGAAGAAAAGAACTATGTGCTGGCATTCATCGGGTTTGGAATGTAAAAATTCAATTTAAAATCATAAAATAATAGATGAAACGTAGTAGAAATTGATTTTATAAATTGGTCCCTTTTTTTTTTCGTATAAGATGTATAAATTTGAAACAAAGTTAGCTGTATGGATAGTTACCTGAAATCAAATTCTAGGCAAATACTACACGTGATCTAGGAACCAGGAATCATGTGTTAGGGTCTTTAGATTGCCCACATGAATAATGCCGAAGCAAGGTTCCTTCAATGAACTTTCACAAACTCCTTTATGAAATCTTGTGGACTCCTTTTTGCTTTGGAGAATTTTAGACAAGAGAAAAATAGAAGAAAAGAGAAATAGCTTTCTCTTCGACAAGAAGGGTCAGCTGATTTGCTAATTAGGGTACATGGAATGAGCTCTATGGGCTTCTACATAGACATTAAAATTAATTTAAGTCCATTCCATAATTATTTATTAATCTAATTAAAAATTAAAATCAACTAGTGTCTTGTCCTTTAATTTAAGTAATCTCATTAATTAAATTAAAGGCATATTATGCTTCCAGTTAATAATCCTATTTTAAGAAATATAATAGGAAATAAATTATTCCATTTGGTTTAATCCAATTGAAACCCAATTAATTCAATCATGAGACTTCTAAAGTCTCATTGACATCCCCTTAGGAAATTACCTCCTTGTCCTTGTCATGTTCTTATGTGTGTGACTCTCTAAGTTCATTATTATCTAACCAAGCATATCTCAAAAAACATGTGTAACACCATGTCTGTAGCCTATATCATAGCTCATGAAAGATGAATTAATGCGATCGCATGAACCATTCCGATTGTGAGTATCATGCAGTATAGGCTTTTTGCTTGCTTTGTCTCAATCGAATGAAATTCAAGGATTTGGTCAAACTCACCAGCACAATCATGTGATCAAATTAATATTTCCTTATGAGACTATTAGCATACTAAAAACTCATTTTAGATCATGCATTATTTTTGCTAAGTGTTTTCTAATCTCACATTATATCGATCACATAGGACAAACACCTCGTTGATTAACATAGAGACAAATCTCTTATCAATTGCACACATACCTCTCTCTATATATATATACAGTAGCACATTGGGCTCATAATTCTATCTCATGTCAAGATAGATTCAATTTTTCAAATGCTAGGGAAGCATTGAACATGATATGCACAAGGTATTCATATCATCTCAAGTTTAAGGCTTACGTGCACTTAGCATGTCACAAATAAGATATTAATAGCTAATAGTAAACTCTATCTGTCTACTTTGTTCCTCAATTCAATGTTTGAATACTCATTCCATGATCATTTTATGTGCATAGTCTTCCTATACGAACTCTTCTTCAAGGAAGTGTGCTTGATAACTAATAACAATTCTTTGATCATTGTATAGATCAAACTTATACCCATAGAGTCCTTGGGATATCCCATAAAGTGACTTAAAATAGCACTCCCCTCTAACTTATTTGTCTTACACTTCTTAAGGTAAGATAAATATTCCCAAATTCTGGTATGCTTTAGGCTCAGTTTTCTCCCACTCCACATGTCATGTGGTTTGAAGGAACAGACTTAGAAGAAATCCTATTTAAAATGTATGTAGCGGTTGGAAGGGCATGTCTCTACTAGGAAATAGGAAGATTAGTGAAGATATTATAGACAGAACCATGTCTAACAAAGTCTGATTCCTATACTTAGTTACACCATTTAGTTGAGAAGTGGCCTATGGTGTAAGCTATGATACAATGTCATTTTCTATTAGGAATTCAACGGACTTAGCAATTATGTACTCGCTACAACGATTCAATCGTAGTGCCTTTATGTGTTTACTAGTTAGTTTCTCTACATGTAATTTGATTTTTTTGAACTTTCTAAAGGATTTATACTTGTACTTCATCATGTATACATACTCTCATATAGAATAATCATTGATATGGCTTATATCCAACAGCAATGTGGCTCTCTCATTGTGCCTATCAAATGGACTCTTGGTAATTTATATTAAGATGTAAGGTTCATAGGTTTGGTTGGGTTCTTCTTTCTGAGGGCCAATAAGCCTATCTTTTTTCAACTTATCTATCCTTGCTTTTCTAGCATGGTCCAATCTAAGGTGCAATAATTGCATATGATTTAATCCATCACTAGTGTATTTGTTATATGTGACATTCATAACAATATTATCATCTAAGTAATAGAGACAGTTCCTTGAGAGGCTTAGATTTCCCATAAGCTAAGAGTTGGCAACTTGAGGGGGACTATGGATATATTTAGCTTCTATTTTAGAATCTACCACAATGCTTTGCTTAGAACTTTTCCAGCTCATTGCACCTCCATTCAAACAGAACATATATTTTGACTAGTGATCTAAAGTTAACTTTGTCAGATTCTTGCATCTATGTAACCATTTACAACAAGTTCATCTTCCAATCCCCAAGGCACCAACAACATATCCTTAGTCCTTCCTAAGTACATGAGGATGTTCTAGATAGTTGTCTAATGACTCTTATTGGGGTACAACTCGTATTTGCTTATTATGCTCAAAGCATATGAAATATCTGGTTAGGTGCATAACATGGCATACATGATAGATCCTAGAGCTGATGCGTAGGGAATCTTACTCTTGCAATCTCCCTTATCTTTAGTTAACTGAAACTGAGTCTTTTTGAGGATGATACCATGAGAAAATGGCAAGAATTCTCTTTAGGACTCTTGCATTCTTAACTTTTTTAGTATTTTGTCTATGTAAGCACTCTGACTTAGATCGATTAGCCTTTGAGATCTATCTCAATAGATCTTAATGCCTAGAATATAGTCAGTCTCACTAAAATCTTTCATTGAGAAACACTTCCTTGGCCAGGACTTAATATTCTATAATATACGGATGTCATTTCTAATGAGTAATATGTCATCGACATATAAGACCAAAAATATAATTGTGCTCCCACTTCTTTTCTTGAAAGCATATGGTTTACTTTCATTGTTCATGAAATCAAAATGAAGATTCCAACTTTGAGAAGCTTGCATCAATCCATAAATGGATTTTTAAAGCTTGCAAACCGAAATTCTCGAGATGAACAAAACCCTTCGATTGTGTCATGTGCACATCCTAGAGTAAGTTAACATTAAGAAATGCTATTTTGACATCTATTTGTCAAATCTCATAATCATAGTACTCAACAATGATAATAAGAATTCTAATGGATTTTAGCATAGCAATAAGTGAAAGGGTCTCATCATAGTTTATACTTGATTATCACACATGGATTACATTTTAGACTTCAAGGCTTCTAACCATTTCTTAGAGTTGGTCTTGACATAGCCTCTTGATAGGTAGTTGACTCATTTTGATCCATAAGCAATACCTCACAACTATTTATCTTGAGAAGTCCATATCTCATGGGCTTATGTCGTATCCTACCAAACCTATGCGGGCCTTGTGTTACTTGTGTAAGCTTAAAAACTAGTTGAGAATTTTGTTGAGATTCCATCAGTGGTTCCATCCCAATTTGTGGCTCTCGAATGTCTTCGAGATGTGTCTTGCTCCCTCTGATTCTCTAAGAAATGAACTCCATTTTCAAAAAGACACCATTCTTAGTAACAAACACTTTGTTCTTAGAGGATTATAGAAGTAGTATCCTTTAGATTTCTTAGGATACCCCACAGAAAGGCATTTGTTAGATATAGTGTAAATTTATTTAAGGCTAGACGTCTTACACAAGCCTGGCATCTTTGATCTTAAGAAAAGACAAATTGGGCCTTGTCCAAGCCCACATCTTATATGGTGTCTTTTCAACCACTTTGGATGAAACTTGGTTTAATGTGAATGAAACTATGTTGAAAGCATATCCCTAAAAGGATGGAGATCAATTTGACTCATCATATATCAAACCATCTAATAAAGTTTGATTCCTCCTTTTAGGCATACCGTTCCATTGTGGTGTTCCTAGTGGAGTCAATTGAGAAATAATTCCACAATTCTTGAGATGATTATCAAATTCTTAGAACAAATATTCATTACCTCAATTAGATTGAAGTGCTTTAATAGTTTTTTCGAGCTGAAATTTTTGAACATTTCAAATGATTCAAATTTGTGCCTTATTAAGTAGATATAGCTATATCTACTAAAATCATCTGTGAATGTGATGAAGTATAGATAACCTTCTCTAGCCATAGAGTTTGATGGACCACTTATATTAGTATGTATTAGGCCTAATAAATCACATGCCCTCTCACTATGTCCAGTAAAAGGATCCTTAGTCATCTTGCCCATTAAACAAGACTTGCATATTTCAAATGATTCAAAATCAGATGAATCTAGAAGCCCATCTTGATGGAGCTTGGTTATTCATTTCTCATTTATGTGGCCAAGACTACAATGCCAAAGATAGATTGTATTTAAATTGTTCGATTTAAAACTCTTTATGATTATGTTACAGATAGATCCATTGTTGGACTACTTAAGGTTTAAAACATAAAGATTGTCATGTAAATTTGCATTTGCATAAGAGATGTCTTTATGGTAGATGGTGGATTTATTATTCATAATAATATAAGAAAAACCATCATAGTCCAAAAAGAAAAGTAAATAATGTTCTTGCTCAAGACAAGAACATAAAAGCAATTGTTCAAAGTTAACAAGAGGCTATTGGGTGAAACTAAATCATAGATCCCTACTGCTAAGTAGCAAATTTTACTCCATTACCAAATCATAGTCCACTTTGCCCTTCTTTAATCATCTACTCTTTTTGGTGCCTTTCAGATGTGAGTATCAAAGCCAAGCTAAACTACTCAAGGATTTCAGGAGGACCTATGAATGATCTAATGCTAGCAAGCTCAAGGAAGCCATGATAATGCTTGTGAAGGAGTTTCAAGAGGATTTCAGACATTTGGCGTGGTTCATGAAGCAAAAGAGTGTTCGTGGAAAAATTTGGTGCAAAATGAGCAAGAAACGAGCTTTAGGATTAGTTCTAGACCAATCTAGGGCAAGGTAGGAGTGATCCAGCAGAAGGCCAATTAATCTAACACAAACCGTGATCGAAGGGGTGAAGTTTTAGAAGTTTTTGGAATTATGATTGCACCACTTGTTAATTCAAAAAAACTTTCATTTAAACTTTTTGCAAATTCTAGAAAATTATTGTTCCTTGTTTGTGGGTGAATTGTGAGTATTGTAAAAAGTAAAAAAAAAATGAAAAAAGGAAGACAAAAATGTAGTAGCAATAGAAAAAATTTTTGGTAAAAAAAAAAAGAGAGAAAAATTGTGACCTTCGCAAAAAAATTTGTTTTGGGAAGTTCCTTGATTGACATAGAACATTGAAAAATCAAAAAGATTAAATTTTGGGAGTAATTTGGTGAAGTTGAACTCTTGATGGATATTTTTTGAACCAACAATTGATCACGCCATGATCCCAGATGAATCATACATCGTTGGTAGCCTGACTGGTCTTTTTTATCTCAAACTGATTGATCACATTTGTCCCAAGTCGGTCATGTTCCTGTGCCGAGTTTTACATTGGTCCCTCTTGTTTAGGATTGATCACCCCACACATTTCTTGACCAAGATTGATTTAATGGTGCTCGGATTGCTCCAAATCTCAATTTTTCATTCTACCAAACACCTATATATCATTTAGGGATATGGCACTTGAATTCTTAAGAGTTATTGGAATTTCACGAGTTAGACTTAAGATTTGAGTTGGTAAGTGCATTACTTGAGTGATTTATTGTGTGATACACAAGTGAGAGATAAAATATGAGTGAACTACATCTTGTGAGGTGAAAGGACACTTGCACACACATACATATTTTTCTTAGCTCGATATTGCACACATTTTCAAGATGTTTAGAGAATCAACTATGGGGATAACACGTTCAATATAAAGCAACTTACAAACACCTTAGCTAGCAATAACTAACATTTAAAGAATTTGTGAGCATCCTAGGTATCTACATGAGGGAGTCCCAAACCTTAAGAGGAGTTTGTGCCTAGGAGGGGGTATTTTATGTGCCAAGCTCATAGGCAAAGGTATGTTAGTGATAATAATCCTAATTTTCTAATGAATTTGAGGATTTAGGTAGTCTGTTGAATAGTGTTGGAGGGATAAGGATGATGGAGACCTTAAAGGAGTGAAGCTTACTATCTTTGCATTCCAAGGAAAATTGGACTTGGATGCTTACCTGAAGGGAGAAAGATGAGTGAAGCTCATATTTGATTTCCATTGGAATTTAGAGATGTAACAGATAAAATTAATTGCAGTTGAGTTTACCGATTATGTGATTATTTAGTAGGATTACGTATGTACTAACTAGAAAAGAGTTGGTGAGCATCCCATTAGGACATGGAGTGATTTGAAGGCATTGATGAAGACAAGATTTATCTATAGCCATTACCTTAGGGATTTGCATCATAAGCTACAAACCTTTACTCAAGGGAATATGAGTGTTGAGGATTATTTTAAGGACATGAAAATGGCGTTGATGAGAGCTAATGTAGTAGAGGATTAAGATGCCACTAGGTAAGGTTTATGGGTGGATTAAATAGGGATTTAGTCGATGTACTTGAGCTGCAACATTATGTAGATTTAGAGGACTTGGTGGAGAGAGCCATCAAGGTGTTGTGTGATGAGGTTATGACAAAAGGGTTACATTGATGGTAAAATGAATAGGTATACATTTTATCACAACAAGAAGATCACCTTAATGCCACTCACACTAAAGGAGGTCCATGATGATCAAAAGTACTTGCAAAAATGATATGAGATAGAGTTGTAGAGAAAGAAGAAGCCAAAGGAGAGTGAGAAAATGGAAGAGAGTTGGTGAGAAATTAAAAGAAAAGACAGAAAAGAAAAGGTAGGAAAGGAGAGTATGCTCGCTAGAATGAGAGATTTGAGAGTAGCCACAGGAAGTGATCAAAATGTTGTGCTCATCATATATGAAGAAACTCGCTTCTTATCTAAAGAGGCTATTTCTTCCCTCCTCGAGATTATTTTGTCTATCTTACAGGATTTCAAGGATGTACTGTTGAAAGAACTACCAAGAGGTTTGTCGCCCATTTGAGAAATAGAACTCCAAATGGATTTCATGCCAAGTGCAGCCATACCTAACTGTTTGGCCTACTAAACAAATCTAGAAGAAACTAAAGAAATCCAAAGGCAAGTGAGGAGTTGATCAATAAAGGATGGTTTTAAGAAAGCATGAGTCCTTATATTATACTTGTACTACTTATGCCTAAGAGGATGAGTTTTGGAGGATGTGCATCAATTGTTGAGTTATAAACTCAATTTCGATAAAGTATCGACATCCTATCCCTAAACTTGATGACATGCTAGATAAGTTGCATGGTGCCACAGTTTTTTGCAACTTAATCTTAAAGGTGGTTATCATCAAATTCATAAGAAAGAAGGAGATGAATGGAAGACAATATTTGGTTTGTATGAATGGTTATTGATGTCGTTTGGTTTAACTAATGAACCTAGTATTTTCTTGAGGCTTATAAATCATGTTTTATGTGCATTCATAGGAAAATTTGTTGTAGTGTACTTTGATGACATTCCAGTGTACAGTGGATCTACTGAAGAGCTTACTATGCATCTTAGATATTACTTGAGCAACATTGTACACTTGCAATGCATCATGCTTTTGGCTTTGTTACTAGGGAGTACCGGTGATATCAAATTGATTTGTTGGGTCTTAAATTTATTCTTCCTCTATAGGATTTCCTATCCTTTCCTTGAATATGCTCCAATGAGAATCATGATAATAAAGAAATTGTTCCTCCTGATCTAGAAATTGAAAGAAATTTTAGGTAGCATAGAACACGAGCTAGAGGAAGAATGGAGGCTCCAATTCCACATCCAATTGACTATGCTCCTCTAAATAATTAACTTCCCCATCCACATGCTAAAGCCATGTAAGATTATATGCAACTAGTTTTTAATAAATGTCATATGTGTATAGTGCAGTTAGCTATTCATCCTTATAATTTTGAACGAAAATTCACACTAACAAGCATGCTCTAGCAAAATCAATTTAGGGGCACGACCTTAAGGACCCCAACACTCATCTTACGATCTTCATCAAAACATGTGATACAATCAAATGAATGGGGTGGGTAAGGATTTAATTCACCTATGACTCTTTACATTTTGCTTGAGTGATCACACTAGAGAATGATTTTCCCCTAGTAGCATTACTACTTGGGAGGAGACGGTGAATTATTTCCTTGCAAAATTCTTTATTCCCGTTAAAAATATTCAACGTCATACTAAAATTAGTACTTTCAAGAAACTAAATTTGAGACTCTATACAAAGCATGGGAGTATTTTAAAGTTCTTCTTAAGAGGTGTCCTTAGTGTGGCTATGTTGATTAGCTTAAAATCTAATTCTTCTATAACGGCATAAATGGCCTCACTCGAACCATCCTTGATGCTGTTATTGGTAGCTCTATCATAACTAAAATTGTCGAGGAGGCCTATGATTCATATAAGGAAATGTCTACCAACTTAGGTTAATGCCCTAATGAGAGAAACTCTATAAAGAAAGTTGTTAGAGCTTTTAAGATAAGACTCGTTCCATGCTCTCAACTATGGTTGATTTCATTGCCAAGCAACTTCAAAAATTAGGATCAAGCTTGTAGTACCTTATGCTTAAGCTTCTGATATATGTGGAGGACATCCTACACACAAATATGAAATTGGCAATTTATCACTATCTCAAGCCTCTTCAATTGCTAAACAAGGAAATTTTGTGAATAGTTAAGGTAGGGGCCAAGGAAATCCATTCTCAAATACATATAATCTTGGGTGACGTAAATATCCTAAGTTTTCTAGGAAAAATTCATCTACTACACCACCCAAATTCTAGCAACAAAGAGCCCCATATCATGCTCCACCTCCTTCTCCTGTACAAGAAAAGAAATCATGTCTTGAGGATCTAATACAGAGCCTTGCTAAGTGCACATAGGATTACATGGCTTGGATTGATACCATCCTACAAAATTAGCAAGCTTCACACCATAATGTAGAGCTAGAAGAGGGGCAAGTAGCAAGAGAGATGGCTACTCAACCTCGAGACTTTTTTTCCAAGTAATATTAAGTCTAATCCAAAGGAAAATGTAAAGGTTTTAGCTTTGTAGAGTGGTAAAGAATGGACAAAGCCCAATATTAAAAGAGACAGAGAAGAAGAGAAACATCTAATAAGTAACAAGAAGAAAAAATTTGAATTCGAAGAAAGTGAAAAAGTTGACGAGAGTAAGGAGAGTGAAGAAACCAATTCTCAAGAACCAACTCCTTTGAATCATTATACACCTCATGCTTCGTATCCACAAAGATTAAGGCCTTCCAAAAACAATAAAAATTTTACTAAGTTTTTGGAGGTATTCAAGAAAATTGCTCATAATTGCCCCTTATAGAAGGCAAAATTCTTTAAAGAAATCCTATCAAGAAAAGAAAGCTTGATTTTGATGAGACAAAGCATTTAGAAGGGGGGTGTATTGTGGAAATTGAAAATAAGGTGCCTCTAAAACTCATTGATCCTGGAAGTTTCACTATTTCGTAGATTTTAACTGGACTTTGTGTGATCTAAGTGCAAGTATTGATTTGATTTCTTTGTCTCCTTCTAGGAATTTTGTGCTTGAAGAGGTGAACCCAAAAAGATTATCTATTTAGTTTGCTAACTGTTCAGTGAAGATTCCCATGGGACTTGCGGAGGATATGCTCATCAAGGTTGATAAATTCATATTCTTAGTTTATTTTGTGGTGCTTGACATAGAGGAAAACTATGAAGGTTCCTTTATTTTAGGACGTCCATTCCTTGCCATAGGAAAAGCTATTATTGATATGTCGTAAGGAAAATTGATATTAAAGGCAGGCAATGAATAGGTGGTTTTCAATTTGTTTACATTTTCTTAATTACCTCTCATGGATGACTTTTGGTTTGTGGTTGTGGCAATTGAAGACTATTTCCTTTCTTATGTGAAAAGGTTCTCTAATCTTACTGATTTGTTAAGTGCTAAGGTTAGTTCTAATTTAGATGGGGCAAAGAAGATTAATGAAGTGCAATCACAAGAGTGGACTAGACCCTTTGAAAGTTTGAGGCATCTTCAAGAAGCAACCAAAAATATTGAACCATGCATAAAGTTGCCTTCCAAATTATAATAGAAGCAGCTTCCAACATAGTTGGTATGCATTTTTTAGTGAAAATTCTACTCTTCTTGCAACAATTGCTACAGATTTAACTAAAGGAAAAGAAGAAATTTTTTTTGATTGTGCGAAGAAAATATACAAGAGTTATTTGGTGGACCATGGCTAACATAAAAGGCGTAAGTCTTACTCTTCACATGCATAAAATCCTAATAGAAGAACGTTGTAAACTTAGCAGGGAACATCAGTGCAGGTTATACCTAAACATGAAAGATGTTGCTAGAGTTGAGTTAATTAAATTGCTAGATGCTAGGATATTTATTTGATTTCTAATAGTGAGTTGGCTTGCCTTTAGCAAGTACTAAAAAAAAAAGAAGTGGAATGATAGTGGTTAAGAATAAGCAAAATGAGTTAATTTCTACCAAGACAATCACAAGTTGGCATGTGTGTATGGACTATAGAAATTTAAACAAAGTTTTCGTAAAGACCACTTCCATTTGCCCTATGTTGATCAAATCCTTGAGAGGTTGGTTGGACAACCATAATTTTATTTTCTTGGTGGATACTTTGGTTACAATCAAATCCTTACAACCTCCACTGACCAAGAAACAACTACATTTACATGTTAATGCGGTACATTTTCCTATTGGAGAATGCCATTCGAGTTATGTAATGCGACTGTATCTTTTAGCGATGCTTGATGGCTATTTTCTCTAACATGGTTGAGCATATCATAGAAATCTTTATTTATGATTTCTTGGTCTTTGGTGATTCAAATGATGATCGCTTGTATAATTTGTCCCTAGTGTTTCCAATGTTTAAAGAGATTAATCTTGACATGAATTGGGAAAAGTGTAATTTATTGGTTCAAAAAGGAATAGCCTTGGGGCATAAAATTTTCATACTGGCATTGAAGTTGATAAAGTAAAAGTAGTGAAAATTGAGAACATGCAATCACCTATTTCAAACAAAGGTGTGAGGAGCTTTCTTGGATATATGGGGCTCTATCGAAACCTCATCAAGGACTTTGTACTAATCTTCAAACCTTTGTCTAATTTACTTGGTAAAAATGTCCCTTCAAATATTACTAATGAGTGTTTGGATGCTTTTAACAAGTTGAAGGAGAAGTTGATGAATGCTTCTACCATTATGCCACCTAAATGGAGTTTGCCTTTTGAGCTAATGTGTAACACAAGTGAATATGTAGTTGGAGCTATGTTGGACTAAAGGAATGATAATAAGTTGCATGTGATCTACTATGCAAGCAAGATATTAGATAGTGCTTAGTTGAATTATGCAACCATTGAGGAGCTTTCGGAGATTGTCTTTGCTTTTGATAAATTCGGCTCTTAATTAATTGGCTCTAAAACAATTCACGCAGCCATTAGGTTCTTGTTTAAGAAAAAGGACACCAAGCCTCATTAGTTCATTGGGTTTTACTTTTGCAGGAATTTTATATAGAAAATAAGGTAAAGGGTTAGGAAAATACAATGGCTCTTTTGGAACCCTGATATACCCATGGATAGGAATGAAATCAATGAAGGGTTTCTAGATGAACAAGTATTCAAGATTTTGACATCTTAACCTCCATAATTTGCAAACATAGGGAATTATTTGGCTAATGGAACCATACCTTCTGATCTTGATTTCCAACAAGGAAGAAATTCTTTTCTAATATTAAACATTATTTTTCGAGTGAGCCTTATACAAATTTTGTGTAGATTAAATCAAACGGATGTGTGTGCACATAAGGAGGTTGAGAGCTTCCTTGTGCATTTCCACTTTTGGGCATATGGAGGTCGTTGTGGAGCAAACAAACAAAATTCAAGGTACTTCAAAATGGTTTTTATTATCCAACAATTTATAGGAATGCCTTTGAATTTGTGAAGTTGTGTGATAGATGACAAATGTTAGGTAATATCACTAGGCGTAATGACATGCTAAGAACCTATATCTTAAAGGTTAAGTTATTTGATGTCTAGGATATTGATTTCACATGACCATTCTCACTATCTTTCGGTAATAAGTTTATCTTCGTGGAGGTAGACTACGTGTCCAAATAGGTAGAAGAGGTGGTTCTCCCTGCTAATGATACAAAACAAGGAATGAAATTTCTAAAGAAAATATCTTCACTTGATTGAGCAACTCTAAATCATTGATTAGTGATGGTGGTTCCCATTTCAATAATAGATGGTTGGTTCATTGCTTAGGAAATATGAAGTACGACTTACCATCCCCAAACTAGTGGTCAAGTAGAGGTAACAAATAGACAAATTAACTGAATTCTTGGAACCACTGTGAAGTAGTCTTAGAAGTATTGGATGTTAAATTGGATGATGCCCTTTGGGGATATAGAACAACCTTCAAGACACCAATAGGGGTTACTCCATGTAGATTGGTGTTTGGAAAGGCATGTCATTTACATGTTAAGTTAAAACATAAGGAATACTGGGCAATGAACTTTCTAAATTTTAACATGAAAGTTAGTGAAAAGAGAATGAATCAATTAAATGAAATGGATAAATTAAACTAAATCCATATATAAATGCCAAAATCTATAACGAGCGGACAAAAGAGTTGCATGACCAACATTTCATATCATAAGCATTTCAAGTTGGTGAAAAAGTGTTCATCTATAATTCTAGACTCAAAATTTTCCCAAGTAAGTTGCATTCTAAATGGTTAGGTCTTTTTCTTATCACTAATGTGTTTGATCATGGCAGTTGTGGTTTTGGATGGGAAAACCAACTTTATTGTCAATGGCTAAAATTTGAAACACTTTTGGACACGAGTCCAAATTAATTGAAAGATGGATATTAGAATGATTCACCACCCTTGCTCGTTTGGCTAAAGACATTAAACTTAGTGCTTTTGGGAAGGCAGCTTGAGATATCTCTAATTGCAATTTTTTTTTAATAATTTGTATTGTTTTCCTATGTTTGTTGTTTACTAGTGTTTTATGTTTTCAAGTCCTAATTTTTCCAAGAAATGGAAAAACAAGTGGTTTCAAACTTGAAAAATAGAGAACAAGTGAGGTTTTAGCAAATTGGGCCATAGTTGTCACTGCAACGGTAGGCTATGAGCTTTGCAAAGGTGTTTTCTATTGCCCGTTGCCTCAGCTTGTTGCAATGGTGATAGCCTATGAAAATGTAGCACATAAAATAAATAAAGAAAGTTTAAGGGTACATTTGTATTTTTTGTGCCATCACCTAGACTGCCTCTTCACCTCTATCTATTTTCTTTCTTATGCCTCTCTTCCTCCCATATCTCCCTACCCAAGCACATGTGACCATGATACTGTTAATAGCTACCCTCCACTGGTGATTAATTTCCAACAGTCAAGGTATGATTTCTATTGCCCCATTGTCTATTTTTTACCATCCACTGCCTTATCCCTTAAACTCTCTCAATCAATGGCAAGGCAAGTAATATATTTCTGTAATTACATTGCATAGTATCTCGTCTCCCCTTTCCCATGTGAATCAAACCTATGGACTTGTTTTGCACTATTTGCTCACTACCCTTCCAATGCTATGAATTTTGCATTTTGGTTAAGTATATATGTCAGATGGTTATAGTGGGGATAATAGGCTTGAATTTGTCACCATTCAGAAGATATTTGTTATAGGTATAGGATAAACACGTTTTTTGTAAATGAAATGTGATGATGTAACTAGCTAATGATGATGGTGGCCTAGTGGTTGCCAGCTAAACTAATAAACTAATCAATCATTAGAGTAATCATCCTATATGAATGTATGTGCACATGAAATGAAGAAAATCAGAGTGAATTTACTATAATTACACTTCCCTTCTCTATTTCTCTAAACCAACTTTGTATGAATTACCTTCAAAGTTGATTCTCATTCTTAATGTCTAGGTTCATACTCTGATTGCCCAAAGATTAATCTTCCACAATTGGCTAATTTTTAACAAGGGCACCAGAGCTCATTGATCCTTCATTAGAATGTAAAAACTCTAATGGGACATCGACCAGCTACGCATTCGGGGTGGAAGAAATGGGACATTCTATGGAGGAAATGAAACAAATCATTCTTTCCTTGAAGAATGAAGGGTGAGCAAGACCTAATTCAAATCTAAAAATCCCAAATAATGCTAGGGAATCAATAACTCAAAATCAGAACACCACCTATTCTAGATGTGAAAAATTCTTTGAAGTAGATGCTACTCTAGTGGAATCACGAGTAAGGCTAGTGGCGGTACATTTCGAAGCAAAGGCCCTTCAATGGCACTAAATTTATATGAAATTAAGATTATCCTGAGAGTGGCCACTTTGGCTGGGGTACATTAATACCACCTTCACTACGAAGTAGATGATTCTTCCCCTTGGTAGATGTAAGATGGTATTGGGTATTCAATGGCTCGTTACTCTTGGCCTTGTCAAATGGGACTTCAAACAACTATGGAATTTCACATTCAAGGAAGGAGAATTAGTTTGAGAGGAAGCAAACCATCAATTATGGTTGTTCCTTCTAATAAGATGGATAAGATAATTCAAAGCTTAATACACATGTCAATGCTATTGGTGGGAATAATTAGGCAATAGGAAGCAATATAGCTATAAGGGTTTGAGTTAGTTTATGGGCCTCCTCAACATAGGATAGACTACATGAGTTACTAGAGAAATACTTATATCTCTTCGAAGATCCGAAGGGGTTGCCACCATCACAATCACTTGATCAACATATTATATTGAAGGAAGGTACACCACCAATTAACATTCGACATTATAGATACCACTATATTTAGAAAGAGGAGATTAAAAAATTAATAAGGAGATGTTAGAAATAGCTATTATTGGAGCTACTAATAGCCCTTACCCATCACTAACAAAATTGGTCTAAAAGAAGGATAGGTCATGGTGACTATGTGTTGACTATAAGTATCTAAATCAAGCAACTATGAAGGATCACATTCCTATTCTGATAATTGAAGAACTATTAGATGGACTTCATGGAGCAAGCTATTTTTCCAAGCGAAACCTTTGATCTGGTTATCATCGAATCCATATGGTTGAGGAAAACATACCTAAAACTGCATTCTAGACTCATCATAGCTATTATGAATTTTTAGTAAAGCCATTTGGTCTCATGAGTGCCTCTTCTATGTTCAAAAGTTTGATGAATCATGTGTTCCAACCCCACCCATGTCATTTTGTTCTAGTGTTTTTTTTAGTACATTTTGGTGTATAGCTATAATTTGGAGGACCACATGGAACACATCAAGCTGACCTTTGAAGTTTTGAGAAATCATTCCCTCTATGTTAAGCATAGCAAGCGTGAGTTCAGAAAAAGAGAAGTGGAATATTTAGGGCTTGTCATTTCCTAAAGTGGAGCTCGAGTGGAGCCTAGCAAGATACAAGCAATCTTATATTGGCCAACCCCTAAATTTGTGAGAGAGCTAAGGGACTTTTGTGGTTAGCTGGTTCTTAATATTTCATAAAAGGGTTTGGAGTATTAGCCAAATAATAATTGATCTATTAAAAAAGGGATCTTTTCATTGGCATACAGGAACAAAATTAGCCTTTAAAATATTAAAAAGAGCTTAAATAGAAGCATCTATCTTTGCTTTGCCATATTTCATAAAAGAATTCATTATCAAAATAAATGCCTTTAGTGTCGGGATAGGAGCAATGCTCATGCAAAGTGATCGGCCTATCACTTATATAAGTAAGGCGTTGTCATGAAGAAGCATGGCACTACCCACTTATGATAAAGAGATGCTTGAATTAGCCATGACAATACAAAAATGAAACCCTTATCTAGTAGGAAGACATTTTACTATCCAAACAAATCACCATCGCCTTAAACACTTGTGGGAAGAAAGGATACACACCCCTACCTAAGAAAAGTGGTTGGTGAAACTTATGGGGCATGACTTCACAATCGTGTACAAAAAAGGAAAGGATAACATTGCTGAAATGCCCTCTCACAATAAGATTATCCAAATGAGCTTTCTTGCTCAACCATGGTAGTCATTTCATCTGATATACTCAATAGAATTAGGGCTTTAGTGGCGGTGAATCTAACACTGCAAGGAATTATTAATCTATTAGAGTCCAACCCAACTACCAAACCTTATTATGAGTGGCAAAGATGCTTACTTAAAAGATAAGAAAGATTGGTGGTAGGAAATAACCCCACCCTCTAGCAGAAATTACTTTAGTTGTACCATGATAGCATAATTGTTTGGCATTTGGAGCTAAAGGAACATTTCAAAGGCTTAAATAGCACTAATATTGGAAGAAAATGAATCAAGCAATACATGATTATGTTAGAAAATATGAGAAGTGCCAAAGATGCAAAAGTTGAAATGTTGCTAGTCTTGGATTATTACAGCCTTTGTTGATACCAGCAATAGTATGGCAACACATCACTTTAGACTGTATGGGTGGGCTTCCCAAATCATTAGGCAAGGATACTATCATGGTTGCTGTAATAACCTTAATTAATCTAGCCACTTCTTTGCCCTCCAACACCCCCATGCAACATTACAAGTCACTTAAATTTTTCTTGATAACATCTATGAGCTTCATGGAATGCCACAATTAGCAATAGGGACCAATCTCCATAAGCCATTTTTGAAGGAACTTTTAAACTCAAAAGGGTTAAGCTGTGCTTTAAAGTCTAGTGTAAATCATACTTCAACTAAGATACTTTAGGCCCTTCAAGGTTCTATAAAGAATTGGTCCCGTTGCCTACAAATTGGAATTGCTCCTTTTAGCTAGAAAAGGGTTAGGAGATGCTTTAGTCAAGCCTTTGCCTTTCCTACTAGTTAGCTTATCCAAGCACGGCTCTGTTATCCTAATCTAGAAGTAGTTTGTGATTGTAGGCTGGTTCCTAGGAATGGAAAGCCTATTACTTAAGTCCTAATGAAGTGGTTCAATGCTTGGAGGAGGACAATATATGGGAAGACCTTTATGTACTACAGAAGAAGTTCCCTCATTTTTTCCTTGAGGGCAAGGACTATCTTAACCTAGGGGGGAGGAGCAGGGAGAGGGAGAGGGTGGAACTTGTCACTAGGCAAAAGATATTTGTTATAACTATAGGATAAAGACATTTTTCATAAAATGAAATGCAATAATGTAACTAGCTAGTGATGACAGTTGCCACATGGTTGCTAGCTAAAGCAATCAACCAACTAGTAGTTAGAGTGACCATCCTATATGATGTATGTTCATATGAAATGAAGAAAATTAAAGTGAATTTACTACAATTACACTTTCCTTCTCTATTTTTCTAAACCATCTCCATGAAAATTACCTTTGAAGTTGATTCTCATTCTCAACTTTTGGGCTCTTGCTCCAATTGCTCAAAGATTAATCTTCCACAATCAGTTAATTTTTGATAGAATTTCTAGCATAAACCACACACTTTCATTTTACCCGCCACCTGTTTAATCTATTGCGTGTATGAGTGGAAACCACCAACCCTTTGTGCATGTAGTACAATTTGATCCTAATGAATCATCGACAGCTAGACATCTAGTTTTGAATTGAATTACAACTCCACTATACCATGGTAATGCTTGAATGCTGATTTTTATTGTGAATGTTCCTTAGTTGAAATTTTTTTAACAAGAACCTCCATGGTAACTTTTATAGGTTTTGCTTTCTGATGGTGGCTGAAATTGCAAGATTATGATCATTCTTGTTTATTGATTATGGCCATTAGGGACCAAAACTTGGGATTGTAGAATCCCTGTTTCTTGAATGCAAATGTATTATCAACTCTGATAAAGGCTCCATTGTACTTCACGTAATAGTCTTTGATATGTCCATTCTCTGTTAATTAATTACTTAAGTTGTTTGTGAATGGGAAAGGGACAAGTGTTATGCCCATTTCTGCATCATGAATTGGTAATAACCCTTGATAATTTTGGTTATGTAGCCATTAGGATTTTATGTGGATTCTTAGTATTTTAATCTTGAGTTTCATGCTTTGCCTTGAAACAAACTTTTTAATGTTTTACTGTAGATGGTATGAACAAAGCAATGACAAGATAGAGCATCCACTAGTGCTCTTCCACACTACAACATTGAAATATTCATCTTGGAGGAGGCCCAACAAAAATTCAATGATGACACCTTTAGCTAACCTATTTTACCTAAGCTGTTTATTCTTGAAGAGATTGCATGAGATGCATGATTTGCGCTAACCATTTGGACTGTGGATGGCAAATACACATTAGAAATGACGTGGGTGTCAAAACCAAGCTGGATTACACAAGGGTTACCAGAGGACTTACAACGCGATGCAAGGCTGAAAACCTTAAAGAAGTCATGAAAATGTTCACGAAAGAGTTTAAAGATGCTGTTGGAGCATTAGAAGGCTTCAAGGAGCAAGTAGAGCATCCATGGAACAACATGGTTTGAAACAAGCAAGAAATGAGCTTTGGAGCATAACTTGAATCGATCGATAAGGTCAGGATCAATTGGCCTAGTAGAACCGTAATTGATCCAGTGAAGCTATCGATTAACAAACCCACAATTTGGAATGCTCGCATGTCGTGTGATCAACATGCTTCAAGCTTAACAATGTTCTATTTTTAAAATCTAGAATATCAGATTGGCATTTAGATCAATCACAAGAAGCCCAAATCAATCTAAAGCAGCTCTAAACAATTTGAGATCCATTTAGAGCCAAAGTTAGCTGGAATTCTTACCTTTTCACACCTAGTTTATTTTTGGATGATTTTAGTATATTTTTAGGTGACTTAACACTATATAAAGGGAACCTTAGACAACTATTTACAATTTTTTGCATCCTTGATTATTGAATTTAATTTCATCCTTTCCTAGACTTTGAGTGTTTTTGTAAATTCTTGTGGAAATCCAAATCACATTACTCCAAGTGTTCTTAGGTAATTCATGATATATCAACTAATGTGGCATGTTGGTTGTGATCATTGTTCATTAAAATTCATTGCAAGTCATAGCATTTGGGACATTTCCTACACAATTCACGAGAGCATATTTTCGTTGGGTTTAGCTATACGCCAATTCGTATCTTTATGCTTCTATACATATGGAAGTAGGTATCAGAGTTGGCTATATCAGATTTTAATTTGATCACCAAGTTAGGTATCAACTCTATCCTCATACTCTTCGTTCTTCCTCCTACCTGGTCTTCTCCAACATCTTTTTAGCTAAAAAGAAGGAAACAACAAAACTTCATTGCATTGAATTTCATGAATTTTCCTGCATAATTTTGTTAGCTGAGTCAAAAAAATGGTAGAAAAAACAAAATAAAATTGTGTTGAAAATTCAAATGAAAGAAAAGAGTAAAAAGTTGTGAACTTAGGCCAAAAACATGTTTGAGGGAGTTCTTTTATTGATAGAGTACAATTAAAAATTAGACAAAAAAAGAAAAATTGGATTTACGGGCAATTTGAGTGAGATTGAATATGTTGAATGAATTTTTTTATACAGGATTGATCGTGTTGTCACCTCAAATTGATCGTAGACTCTAACTTGGTATTACTTAAGCGATCCGCCTTAAGTTTGATTGATCCTGATTTACCTAGGTTGATAGCAATCTTATGTTTTGTTCTAGATCAATCTAATTTGCTTTTGGATCAAGCGATAACCCTCTTTTTGCCTAGGATCGATATGATTTTGCTTAGATCGACTTAACACTTGATTTTCACCCCCTAATTAATTCAATTGTTGATCTCGAACCCATAATTTTCACACTTTCACACACTCACACACCAATTGGGGGATACCTTATTTGAGTTTTCAAGGACAGTTGCAATTTTATGAGGTGGGCATGAGATTTAGGTCAGTAAGTGCATCAATTGAGTGGTTAATTATGTGATACATGAGTGAGGAATAAAACAAGAATGATACATATTGTGAGGTGAGATGACACCAATGCTCACATGCACGTTTTCCTTTGCTCTCTATATTACACAATTTATAAAATGTCTGGGGAATCATTTGTTGGAGATAATACCTTCAACATGAAGCAACTTACTAACATGTTGGCTAGTATCAACTGGAATTTGGAGAACTTGGAGGCATCCCATGCATCTACGTGACAGAGTCTTATACCTCGAGATGAGTCAATGCCTAGGAGTTGACATTCTATGTGACAATCTCATAAGGAAAGGTAAGTTAGTGATGAAAACTTTGATTATCCTAATGAGTTTGAAAATTTTGATAGTCTCAGGAAGTCGAGTAGGCTTATGAGGGAATAAGAGGATTATGCTATTATATATTAGGATTAAGTTTGTATTAACTGAAGGAGAACAAGACAACATCCTATTAAGACATGGAGTGATTTAAAGGCATTGATGAGGAAGAGATTTATGTCAAGTCACTATAGGGACTTGCAGTATACATTATAGACCTTAACATAGGGAAACAGGAGTCTTCAAGACTACTTTAAGGACATGGATATGACCTTAATGAAACCTGATGTTGTGGAGGAAAAGGAGGCCACTATGGTTAGATTCATGGGAAGATTGAATAGGGACATTGTTGACGTACTTGAGATACACCATTATGTGGATATGGAGGACATAGTGAAGCAAGCCATTAAGGTTAAGAAGCAATTCAAGTGGATGGGTAGACAGGAACCATCAAGTACCGTCACACGGCCATTCCCAAAGGGTGAGGAGAAGCAAACAACCACCTTTACAGAAGCAACCAAACTAAAGGTGAACCCGAGGGCTAAAACATCTAAAGTACCTAATGTTAACCTTAGTACTTCTGCTACATGTAACAAAGATACTATGTGTTTAAATGTCAAGGAAGGGGCATATTGCTACCTAATGCCTAAATAGAAGGACCATGGTTTTGACAGATAAAGGATTGATAGTGATCAATGAAGAGGAAAGTAGTAAGGATCAGATCCCACCTTTGGTGAAGGCGTCAACTAATGATGATGAGGGAGTTTGAATGGAAGTTGGAAACATAAGTTTGGTGGTGATGCATGCCTTACATGTTTGAGCCAAGGAAGAAGGATGTGAAGAGCAATGTAAGAACATCTTTATTATAAGGTGTTAAATTAAAGGTAAAGCTTTCAAGTTAAACATAGATCGTAGTAGTTGTACTCATGTTGCTAGTACCATATTAGTAGAGTGGCTTGCACTACCACTTAGGGATCATACACATCCATATAAATTGTAGTTGTTAAATAATAGTAGTGAGGTGAAAGTAATAAAACAGGTCTTAGTTGTGTTTAAGACTGGTAAACGTAAGGATAAGATCTTGTGTGCTATTTTACATTCAAGAGAGGCCTTGGTAGTATGATAAGAAAGTTACATGCAATGGTAAGACAAACAAGTGTATATGTTATCACAACAACTGGAAGAGTAGTTTAGTGCCACTCACCCTAAAGGAAGTCCATGAGGATAAAAGGCAATTGTAGCAGCATTACAAGCTAGAGTTGGACAAATAGAAAAAGAAAAAAGAGAGTGAGAGAGAGTTACTGGAGAAGAGGTGAGGAAAAAAAAGAGGAAAGGAAAAAAAGAAAAGAAACAGAGGAAAGAGAATGTATGCTAACGAGTATGATAGATATAACAGTAGCTATAGGAAGTAAGAAAGGCATTGTATAATGCACGTGTAAAGAAATTCACTTCTTATCTAAAGAGGTCACATCTTCCCTTCCGAAGATTATTGTTTCTATTTTGTTGGATTTCTTAGATGTGTTTCCAAAGGAAATACTGAGTGGGTTGCCACTAATTAGAGAAATTGAACACTAAATTGATTTTGTGCTAGGTGTAGCCATTCCTAATTGTTAGGCATACTGAACAAATTTGGAGGAAACTAAGGAGATCTAAAGGTAGGTAGAGAAGCTAATTAACAAAGGATGAGTTCAAAAAGGCAAGAGCCCTTTTGCTCTCCGAAAGTTACTTGTGTCAAAGAAGGACGAATCATGATATGTTAGATGAGTTACAAGGTGCTACAGTGTTTTGACAAGTATATCTTAAGAGTGGTCATCATCAAATTCATAGGAAAGAGGGTGATGAATGTAAAATGACATTTAAAACTAAGTATATCTTGTATGAGTGGTTAGTTATGCCATTTAGGTTAACAAAAGCACCTCATACGTTCATTGGACTTATGAATCATGTATTGCATACTTTCATAGGTAAATTTTTTTTGGTGTATTTTCATGACTTATTAGTTTACATTAGGTCCATTGATGAGCATGCTAGGCATCATAGATGTGTATTTGAGGCCTAATGTAAAGAACAAATGTATCATAATCTAAAGAAGTGCACTTTTATGTAGACCATTGTGTATTTCTTGGCTTTATTATAAGTGCATAGGGTATTCTAGTCAATGACGATAAGGAGTTTTCATAGACTCGTGAGTTTTTGCAGGAGGTTCTCCAAGCCGGACATATAGAACAATTATATCATAATCCAAAGAAGTGCACCTTTGTATGTTTCTTGGCTTCACTATAAGTGCACAGGGCTTTCAAGTCAATGATGATAAAGAGTTTCTTGGAATTCCTAGTTTGTACAAAAGGTTCGTATGAGACTATAGCACAATTGTAGCACCTTTAATTGCCATCATTAAGAAGAATGAGAAATTTCATTAGGGAGAAGTGCAACAACGATCATTAGATGAATTAAAGAATAAGTTTACTAATACTTCTATTGCATCCTTACTTAATTTTAGTAAAACTTTTGAGCTTGAATGTGATCTGTTTGGTGTAGGTATTAGAGTTGTACTTATGCAAGGAAGGAGGCCTATTGCATACTTTAGTGAAAAATTAAATCGGGTTAAGCTGAATTATCCTACCTATAACAAGAAGATGTATGCAAAGTGAGACCATTGGCGGCATCACAATATTACTTGAGGCCTAAGGTATTTGTTGTTCATACTAATCATAAGTCTTTGAAGTATCTCAAGAGTCAAAGTAAGTTGACAGAAAGACACATCAATTGGGCATCCTTTATCGACACTTTTCCTTATGTTATTACGTATAAGAAGGGTGTAGATAGTGTAGTGACAGATGCATTATCTAGGTGACATACATTGCTTAATACATTAAATGCTAAGTAGTTGCAATTTAAACATATTATGGGATTCTATGAGAAAGACAAGGATCTTGCTCATGCATATGAGCTCACTAAGAAAGAAACATATGGTAAATATTTCCAGCATGAAGGATGTTCATTGCATTAATTACTCGTTAAAGAAGCACATAATGGAGGATTAATGGGACACGTTGGTGTCATCAAGACACTTCTATTGTCCCCATATGCAAAGAGATGTGGAGAGGATCATTGAAAGATATATCAAATCTAAACAAGCAAAGTTAAGAGATCAATTGCATGGACTATACCCACCATGTACTGAATAGGCCATGGATAACATTAAAATGGACTTTGTGTTGGGCTTACTATGAACTAGGATGGGTAAGGACAATATCTTCATGGTTGTAGATAGATTTTCAAAGATAGCACACTTCATTGCATGAAATAAAACTAAAGATGCTATTCACATTGCTAATCTATAGTTTAGAGAGGTAGTTATATTGCATGAAATGCCTAGGACAATTGCATCAGATAGGGATGTTAAGTTTCTAAATTATTTCTAGAAGACATTATAGTGTAAGTTAGAAACTAAGTTATTATGAACAAGTGGTGGAAACTACGAAGTTAGAGTACGGTAAGGGTAGAGGGAATTTTTGGTGGAGCGGTAAAATGCATAGAGATTGAAAAGAACACCAATGGCATAAAATTCATTATTGTTCCTATGTAGTTCAAACTATATAAGGGGTATTAGGTACCAAAATTTGGATTTTTAGAGAAAAGGAAGAGGACTAAGAAAACTTTAATTGTTTTACCTTTTTAAGGGAGAGTACTGGACTAAAATTTCTCTTTTTTCATCATCAATCGAATCATTGTTTATAACCTAGGATTTAGTTTTATCATCTACAAATGGATGGACAAAAAACTAAAGCAGTAAATAAAACTTTAATTACCTTATTGAAAGCATTGACTTAGACAAATATTAAAACAAGGAAGGGGTGTCTTTTGCATGTTGAATTTGCATATAATAGAAGCATACACTCCACCACACACATATCACCATTTGAGGTAGTTTATGGTTTCAATCCACTAATGCCCATAGATCTGTTGCCATTACCATGTAATGAGCAAATTAACATAGATAGGGAGCACAAGGTAAAGTTTGTGAAGTATTTGAATGAGTGGGTGTGTTAAAACAATCAAAGAAGAAATGAGCTATACACATAGCAGGAAAAGGGGCATAAGGAGGTTCTCTTCAAGCCTAGAGATTGGGTCTAGGTTCCTATGCATAGAAAGAGGTTTCAAGAGGAGATTGGCCATTTCAAGTTGTCGAGCAAATATAGGATAACACCTACAAGTTGCAATTACCTGGTGAGTTTGGAATTAGTGCTACATTCAATGTCTCTAGTTTAAGTCCTTTAAGTGAGGGTAATTCCTTCTCCAGAAGAGAGGAATGACATGGGTGTCAAAGCTAAGTTAGATTACCCGAGGGTTACTAGAGGACCTCTGATGCGATCCAAAGCTAAAAGGCTCAAGAAAGCCATAACAAAGCTCACAAAGGAGTTTAAGGATGTTTTTGAATGTTTGAAGGATTTTGGGAGCAAGAAGAGCATTTGTAATCAATATGGTTCAAAATGAGCATGAAATGAGCTTTGGATTAGATCAATCCAAGGTCATGACTGATTGATCCAATAGAGCATTGATTGATTCGATGAAGCTAGTGATCGATAAGGCTAAGATTTGGGGACACTTTGGAAATACAATCGCATCTAATGTGATCAATTGCATGTCGTGCGATCAACATGCCTGAAGTTGAGCAATGTTTTGTTTTTACAATCTTGAATACTAGATCAATAGCCAAATTGATCACAAGAAGCCTAGATTAATCCAGAGGGGCTCCAAATGAATTTGAGACCTACTTGGAGGCTGAGTTAGCTCGGATTCTTGCGTTTCATACGTAGTTTATTTTTGAATGATTTTTACATGATTTTAGCATATTCTCAAGTGCCCTAACACTATGTAAAGTGACCCTTAGACATTTATTTACAACTTTTTGCATCCTTGATTATCGAATACAATTTTATCCTTTCTTAGACTTTGAGTGTTTTCTCAAATTCTTGTGAAAATATGAATCACATTATTGCAAGTTTTCTTGAGTAATTCATGACATACTTATTGATGTGGCTTGTTAGTTATGGCCATCGTTCATCTGAATTCATCACAAGTCATTGTGTTTGGGACATTTCCTACATAGTTCACATAAGCAAATTTCTATTGAGTTCATGCATGGCCAATTTGTATCTTTAGTCTTCTGCACATGGATCAAAAAAACACCCACAGGAGTTAACCCCTAGTTTAGGAGTTTTATGCAAAAATACCTTGGCAAAGTGTGGATTAAAGGGCAAGAAATAAACTTTAGAATGTGTGCTATTACAAGTGTGTTGGAGAAGCCCTATGCCATCACTCTTGTCAATATCACAGGACTCCTTAAGGACCTATGGACACTCTAGCATGCTGCTTTTAGCTTTGTAAGTGCAAGTTAACCATGAGATATAGTTGGCCAGACCCACACTATTTGGCATCATTTTGTAAAGTGATTTGGACCTGGCCTCCAAGCTTTGAGGGTGTTTTATCAATGCTTCCCTATTGCCATCTACTCATTCTTTTATTGTTACACCTAAGCAAGTAATTCTTCTCTATGTTATTCACATAGGATAGAGATTCAATGTCATTGATATTATTCATAAAGGGGGTGTGAGTTTGAAGGTTCTCGCATAGAGAGTTTGTGGAAGCCCAGCAAAATCATTGAGTTGTGCCATAAAACTAGTCTTCAAGTTCAAACTGGTGATCATTGTGTCACACCGGTGGGTGGTCTTAATTGGCATCTCATTTATGGTCCGTAGGGTTGGCCACCATCAAGCAAGCATGAGTATGAGGAGGAGCCCATTGTTGATGGGCCATAAGTCCTGATGTAGCATCCATTACCTGTACTTACACCTCCTATAGGCCCTTGAGCAGCATCCATCCCTTGCACTTGCACCTTTGCTAGCACTTAATAGTCCATTGAGCAGCCAAGTTCAACACCAGACCCCCTACTTATACCACAACCTATGTCGATCCCTCCACACTCACTGAGGTGCCTTCATAGGTGATTAGATGGTTGGATGAGGCGATAGTTAGATTCTTTGGCTATATGGCAGCTCATCTTGTGGTTCTACTCTGCAATTATCTTGATGCAATACCTGATTTTCCCCTACCATTCTTTACCCCATCCTGACCAATCCTTAATTTTGTTGACAATCCTAATGAGGGCTCCACTTAGACTTTAGTGGCTTTGTAAGTTATGCTTTCTTTTCATTACCTTTTTGTATTGTTATGGGGATTATGAGGTACCATGATTGATCTAAGTGCGAGGGATCCTTGGAGCCTACTTTTGTATTTTTGATTTTGATAATACATCATCAGCTTGTACTTAAATGCTAGATTTGGGTGTTGATGCTGAATTGAAGATGCATGCTTTATCTTGTTATGCTTTATCTTGTTTTATGTCCTATTATGTTACATGGCAAAAAAGGTGTTGAAATTTTTTGTGCTTGTTGAATATGAGTAGTTGAAGAATTTATGGAATTCTTGCCAATTCTTTGTAAGTATTAATATGGTTGAATTGATGTGTTGATGGAAATAGATGATTAAAAGCAATATGCTCGATGAAATTTTAGTGATCACATGAGCTTGCCCTTATACTATGTACTATGAATCCCTTATGTATTAAATTCCTTTTATTTTTTGTGAATTTAGCCTTAAATACATAGGATAGTTGCCATGCTAAATTTTTTTTTATTTATATTAATTGACTTTAGGTGACCGTGCCCACTTAAAATTTATGTTAACTACTGTTTGAGGCGAAATTGTAGGTGAGGAGTTGGGAAAGAAATTGGCTAGGCCACCTTTTTAAAATGCTAATAAATTAGCCTTTTAAAATTGTTTATAGCATCTTGAAAGTTGGTTTGTATTGAGTAACTAGGGGTACACATTACCATTGTTTACAATTGTGTGAAAGACATAAAACAGTAAGAGATGTAAATGAGAAAAGCTTAAAAGAAAGCAAGAGAGATAATAAGAAGGGCGAAACAAGAGGAGAGAACATACAAAAGCAGAAGTGTATGGTAGGTGAGAAAAATGTGAAAGAAAAGAGCTTGAGTGAAAAAAGGCATGTGCATTATTTTGACAAGTTCTCACTTTGTTTATCCCTATCTTTCTTTTGTGAACCATCATGCTAGCTTAACAAAACAAGCTTGATAAAGTCCTATCAATCTCTCCTGATGCAATCACTTAAATTAGTGGAGGAGGGGATAATATCTAAGCCTATAGAGTGGAGAATTCAAAACTACATTCATATTTCATCTGGAGGATGCTAAGATTTAATTGTTTTTATAAACTTGTTTTGGGGCACTTGAATAGGTAGGATAGGCTATTCACACACTCATAAGAAGTTTGATGCATGAAGGAGGCATGTGGATGATTTTTGGGTGAGTGAGTGTGTGATTAATGAGTTACTTGAGCTATATTATAACTATGATATTTGAGACCTTGACTTTACCTTGTTACTGCTTGAAGTGAGGTAAGGTGACAAGTGATTCATTTGTGCTTCAAAAGAATAATGATGGTTGCATTTGGCTAGGTTATTTTTAGTTTTTTGTTTACGCAAGGACAAACAAACCTTTAAGTGTGGGAGTGTAATGACTTTGTAAATGGAGTCATTCATCCTATGCAATTTGTGTGATTTCATATTAGAATAATTGAATTTGTAGACACTTTGTGGCATTATTCATATGTGTAGAATAATTCATGGGAATTGAGCTTAATATCTTTAACACTTGCATAATTATGTTTAATGTAGGTGTTCTTATGATTTAGATGCAGGTTTGGAAAATCTTTAGGCAAGTTGGAATAAATAAGAGAAACAAACTGGGAAGATGTAAGAGTGAACAAAGAAGGTGTTAATAACAAATTTAAAGATCTACCACATTTTGAAGGAGTAACCAATTGAGGTAAAATTTTACACAATAAAGGAAGAATGAATAGCTTTCGAATGGTGGTAGTGTAATTAGACATTGAACAAGAAAGGTACATGCCAAAGAGCCATGCTAGAGTAGAGGTCGACAGCTATGGGAACCTAATATGGAATTAGTCTTTTTGCCCTTTTCTAGCTAGATATAAATATTTACATGTACAGTTTTAAGAGGGAAACCTAGTAGCCTCCCTTTTATGTTTTACTCTGCATAAATTTTTCTCTTTTATTTTTACGAGAATTTTAAGGTTAGAAATTGCAATGATTGAAGATTGTGAAGTGAAGCACATCTAAGATGCATGTTTTTAGGACAATTTTTTTTCCTTTCAATTTTGTTTATTTGAATTCTTGTTTCATGATGATTAAAACTATGCCTTTTGTTTTCAATATTATTAATAGCTAATTTTATTCTCTTTAGGGACTTGTCATAGTTTGACTGAATTTAACTACATGGAACCATTTGATTAATTGTCCTTGTCTTTGTTCTTCTCGCTTGTGTGCTTAATGGTTTCTAAATCTTAATCATTCTCAAATTTATCTATTGATTGGACAAGAATAATGAAAGTAAAATTCATGTATTAGAACAAACAAATAAGAACACATAATCTAGAAGAAAACAAAAGCAAAATTTTGATTGTGTGCGAGTCATATGTTATTCAAAGAATTTGAATACTCACTTTAGATAATTGCATGTTAATTATGAGTGCATGAGTTATTTGATTGAGAAGCATTACTAAAGTTAAAAATAACCTAGTAAGGAATTTAGGAATAACATGCAAAATAAAAGATAATTAAATTGATTATTAATAAAAAAATCCAAAAGTTAATTCACCACAAACTACAAGATCCACAAAATCTAATTCACCTAAAAATTCCATAATGTTCGTAATCTAGATTTCTTGTCTTATTTTGTCTTTTGCTTTTAATTTTTATGACATTCCTTGTTCAATTGCTTGTGCTAAATATGCCCTAAACTAAATTAAATTGATCCACATGTACTCCTCATGAAAATAATACTCTACTCACTCTATCACTTGAGCGACGTTGTGCACTTGCAACGTAGCAATTAGATCAAGTATTGAATTAGAATTTGATCAAACTACCTAATAAGATGTGATATTATAGTATATTCTTACCCTTAGTGTGGTTAAATTATGCATGCATGTGAGTTAAACGGAGAAAATACATTATCATGCATAAAGTGTATTTAATATGATGATTTTGGTGTAAAAAAGTGTAGATGTAGGGTTAATTATTAATTTTGTACATTTTTTATAGTTAAAATATGATTTTATGTTTATAAGCCAATGCTGCAACCGCGAAAGGAAGAGCTACGACTGTGAACAGGGGAGACGTAACTGTGAGATGAAACCACAGTGTATTATGGAATTACCAAAATTGTTAGTTGCAATTGCAAAGGCAACGGTCATGGTCGCGGGATGGCTGGTCGCGATTGCAAAGCAGACTACAAACCACACTAAGAATTGTGCAAACAAGAGTTACGACACGAGGGAAGGAGGCGTAATTGAGAGATAGCTCGATGCAATTGCCAAACATAATTATTAGAATTATGAAAATCTTGTGCGTAGGTTTGTGAGTACGAAGAAGGGAGGCATGACTGCGAGGCCTAACATCCCAATCACAACAGCCGACATGATATAACTTCTAACTTTGTTCCTGCATTCCATCTTTCCACACATATACAAGAACCCTAGGCACCATACAACTATAAATATATATTCTTCACATATTTGAGGGGGGGATTAGATTTAGTTTTCATTCTTTAAACACTGAGACACAAAGGAATTCAAAATTGAAAGAATAGAGAATGAGGAATCCACACCAAGAGCTCAAAGTGTGTTCATTTCCTATATAACACAAGATTTCTGACTTTATATAGTATTTTAATGTTAGTTTGAATGATGAACAATTTAGAATTGGTTTTGCTTAAATTTAATATGAGTTTCTAAGTTTTTTTTTGGTCGTTTGTGTTTGTGTTTAGTGAATTATGTGTGCATAAGTTGTGATTAATTGTCTTTACATGATTTTTTTGAAATTATTAAATTGGATAATAACTTGGGGATCCACTAATTAATCTATAGCTATGCAAGAAATAGTGGAAGTGAAACTTGTGTGCTAGACATACAATTGTGAACGTTAATTCTATGAGAATAATGGGAGTGAAATTACAGAATTAATGTAGTCAACCATTGTTAATTACTAAACTTGAATTTCTTGACTCAATTTAGCTTAGAATACCTACTAAAATCTAGAGTTAAAGTTATGGGAGAGTTCAGAAGAATATCTTATAGACTTTAAGATTAATAATCTGTAATTAGTATAATTAAATTGATAATTAACATAACTTGGCATACATAGGAAATCAATACAATACAAGTGCTTAGATGCTTCAACTATTAGTATTGCAGCACTCTCATCTTGTGTGCTTTGTTCTAAATGCTTGCTCTCATTTATTGTTTTCTTTTGGTATGATTTTGAGGCCTATCTAATAAGAATTTAGTTCTAGCAATAGATACAAATCCCCTACTCGTGCAAACGATACCTATGTTCACCATAAAATTAGATTTAATTCTAAATTCAATTTTAGTATGGTGACGACCCATGTTAAATTTTGGCCCCATTGTCGAGGAGGGTGACAAGTGCTTTGAACACTCTGAAGGTTTGCTAGATTATGCCATTTAGGTTTGTTTTTGTTCTTGTTTTTGCTTTTCTATATTTTTGTCATTATCTCTTATTTGTCCAATTCCCCTCCTTTTCTGGTTACTTTACTGCTTCGTGGGTTAAATTGTTGTTTGTGGAAACAATTCTATAGGAGTAAGAATTTTGATTTTGATTTTGATTTTGATTTTGATTCGAAGATTGAACGAACATTGATTTTGATTTTGATCCACAGATTGAATGAACACTTATAGGCATAGAGTTTTTTTCTAATGTGAATAGGAAATGGAAGAAAATAAGCCACCACCACAAGAACTTTCTCCTCTACTAAACCAGCGAGCCATTAGAGATTATGTGCAATTGGTGATGAACTTCAATATGACAGGAATTGTGAGACCATCGGTGACTGCAAATAACATTAAGCTCAAACCTGTACTAATTAATATGTTGTAGTCTAACCAATTCAATGGAGTCCCACATGAAGATCCTAACACCCATCTTGCTTCTTTTCTTGAATTATGCGACATTGTAAAATTTAATTAAACTAAGATTATTTTCATTTTCTCTCAGAGATAGAGCAAGACAGCGATTGCAATCATTACCACCTAGGAGTATCTTCACTTAGCAGGACATGGTAAACAAATTCCTAGCTAAATACTTCTTACCTACCAAGATTGCACAATTAAGGTTAGAGATTGGCATCTTCAAACAATTTAGCTCTGAGACACAGCCTGAGATATGGAAACAATTTAAAGAACTTCTTAGAAAGTGCCCTAGCATTGACATCCAATCTGATGCAGGTACAAACTTTCTATAGTGGTATATCTTGTTAGCTTTGTACTACCTAAATGTAGCTATAAAGGGGAGCTTTGATGAACAAATTGCCTAAAGATTCATGGGAGTGAATAGAGTACATAGTATCAAATGCTTACTAATGGCCATCTGAGAGATCCACAACATGCAGGGTCTCTAGTATGCATAAAGTAGATTCAATGACGGCCCTCACGGCAAAAGTGGAGCTCTTGTATAGAAAGATTGATAGTGTCTTGGTAAGTAATTCTTAGTCTTCTCCACTTTTTGTGTGTCATACTTGTGATATGTGTGTAGGGCCTCATTCTAAACATGAGTGCAAAGGCGAAGGCCCAGGCAATGGGCAAAAAGAACAAATGAGTTATGTAGATAATGTGGGAACATAAGGTAATAATCCCTATTCAAATACCTACAACCTAGGCTAGCTGAATCATCCTAACTTTTCATCGAGAGACTCACAAAACTCACCAAGCTTGCAAGCACCATACCTACAGCAATAGAAAAAATAGTCCTTAGAGGAAATTGTGGGAAATCTAGCAAAATAAACCCATGAAATAATAAATAATCTTGAAAAGACCCAACAAGATTATATGAATAGAACTGACGCTTTCTTGCAGAACCAACAATCATCAATTAGAAATCTCGAAGTACAACTTAGGTAACTAACAAAGGAACAAATAAGCTAATAGGTATATTACATAGCACTACTTAAAAATGTGTAGGTAACAAAAAGTAAAATGAGAAAGAGGATCCACTTACTTATACTTAAGAAGAAAAGAAAATGAGGGATAAGGTGCAAACTAAGAAAACAAATGAGGTAAGTACACCACTATTGTACAAGTCAAAATTTCCATATCCACAAAGGCTCATAATGGCTAAAATAAGGGAGTAGGAAAATAAATTCTTAATAATTTTGAAAAGTTAGATGTAAATGTTCCTTTATATTTAGAAATAAAAAATAACCTTAGTGTGTGAAGTACCTAAAAGATGGGATGAATAAGAAGAGGAAATTGGGAGACTTAGAAAGCAACTTAGATGAGGAAAATGTGTTACCACTAAAACTAAAAGACCTAGAGAGTTTTTCCATCTCTTTCACTATAGCAAGCACCTCATTTGATAATGTTTGTGTGATTTAGGTACTGCCATAAATGTAATATCCCTTTCTACTTTTTAGGCACTTGAGATGGAATCTGTGAACCCCATGCGCATGAAGATTAAGCTGACACGTAAATCACTGACAAGGCCACTTGGGCTTGTGGAGGATGTCTTGGTGAAGGTAAGTGATTTTATTGTTCCTATGGACTTTATTGTTTTAGACATGGAAGGTGAAAGGGCTTAAAGTATTATCTTTAGCTGCCCTTTTTTGAGCTACCACAAAGGTGATAATAGACAAGGTAGTTTGATACTACGTATTGGAATGAAAAAGGTAATATTTCTTATGTACTTAACACCCATGATCACTGACATCTAAAAGAAGGATGAAGATGATTTAATGTTTGTTGTGCTTAATAACTTTACTAACAAATCTAATAAGGAAGCAGTTACAAAAGAAGAAGAAGTGTAGGGACTAGAAGGGGGACAAAAGCAAAGCATGGAGGAAGAGTTGAAGGAACCATCGTGGCAAGTGGAAGAGACAAATTTTAAGAGGAAGGTAAGAAAGAGAAGAAAGAGAATGTGTAAAAAGGAGAGATTTGTAGCATGTGGGGGGGTTGTTGATTCCCAAAGTATTGACTAAACTATCCTAAGCCATGAGCACTTTGTTAGGTTGCAAACATTAAATATAGTGCTTCTTGGGAGGCAACACATGCTATCTTTTTACCACTTTCAATTTTTTTTGTGTTTCTTGTTTGCTTTGTTTGTGTTGGGTTTAGATCATATATATTTTTGTCTTAGTGAGGATTTCAAAAATACAGAAGAAAGTGAGTGTGCATGAAGGAGCTCAAAGAAAAAGAAGAAGGATAAGTGCCACCCTACTAAGTTGTCTTGCTCCCTGTTACTTTGTTTTAATTGTGATGATATGATTAATATATGCAGCAAGATAGGTGCAAGGGTGGGTAAAGATATAAAATCATTTTTAAGTGAAAAATAGTGTCATTCCACGTGATGTAATTGATAAACGTTTATGCGTGTTGTTGTGTGGTTTATATAGTTAAATTGATAGCATGAGCATGGCATAAACTTGTGGCCACTGCACTTAATTTATGATGAATGTTTTGCAATAAAAATTATATTTCTTAGTTCTTTCATTGTTCTTGAAAGTGGCATACTAGACTTTGTGTTGAATGCATGATTCTTATTTGATTGAGCACACACTCTTCACACATGATTATTGAACTATTTGAGAAGTTCCATGGTGATGATGAGATGATAGAGTTAAGGATATAGGTCTTACCTTAGGTATTAATGAATTCTCTAATTAATGAGGAAAATTAATTGAAAAGAAAAAAGAGTCTGAGGACTAAGAAAAAATTTGAATGAAAAATCTTGATAAAGAAAAGACGTGTGAGCCTTAGAAAAATTAATCTACTTTGCTGATTGGAGCAGCTCAGTAATTGGGACTGCTAGAGACCTCTATTCATTCTTACATAAAAAGGTTGCCAATTATGAGTTTGTAAAGCATTTTGAGTTAGTTGTGAGTTGAGTAATCGGGGGTATATAGTGACCTTTGTCCACTTTCGCATAAAAAGACCCCCAATTACTTAAGAAAAAATTTAAAGCTCATGAAAGATGAAAAATAAGTGTGGGGGAGAAAGTTGAGAAACATGGAGAAAAAATAAATAAATTTTATTAGCCCACACAAGTCCTTTGGTTAGAATTGATGAACTTGTTCAAAAGAAAGTGAATCAATGCCTAGAGTGAGTAGTCCTAAATTTGATTGTCTTGAAATTTCTATAGAATTATTAAGTGGTTAAAGTGATTGGGAGTTGAAAAAAGCCAAACACGCATGGGAATTCATGTTGTAAATGTTTAGGTTGAAAGTGCTATGCTCTTGACTGATGATGGACTCAGTGATGTGTGCATACTTGTGAATTCTAAAATTAAGAAGAGTGACCAAGTTCATGATTTTGTGCATCAATGACATAAATGGGAGAGAAAGTGTATGCTTGAAGACAAGCAAATGAGCAAGTGTGGGGTATGATAATATGTAAAATTATAGTATATTTGTACCCCTAGTATAGTCAAATTATTCATGCATGTTAGTTAAAATGGAGAAAATATGTTATCGCTTGAAGTGTATTTAATATGATGATTTTGGAGTGAAAAAGTATAGATATAGGGTTAATTATTAATTTGGTATATTTTCTATACTTAAAATATGATTTTATGTTTGTAGGCCAGTGTTACAACTGTAGAAAGATGAGCTACGGCCGAGAACGAGGGAAATGCAACCACGAGATGAAACCATAGTGTATTATGGAATTAACGTAGTTGTTAGTCATGGTAGTAGAGGTAAGGGTTATGGTCACAGGATGGTTGATCGTGATTGTGGAGCAAATCTCAAACTACATAACGTACCATAATAAGCTAATTGAATTTGATTGCAAACACATCTGTTATTTAGAAAATCTCCACACTGCACAAGGGAATCTATGTTATTTAAAGATTTAAAGAAGCAATCATGACTATACTTAGAGAATGTATGAGAATCTAATTGACTATACTTAATTGAATCTAATTTAAAGATTTAAAGAATCTAATTCAATGACTATACTTATTTGATTGCAAACACACCTGCTAATTGAATGTATGAGAATCTATGTTATTTAGAAAATCTCCACATTGCAAACACATCTTCTTTAATTTCGACTAGTTTGATTGCTTCTTTAAATCTATGTTTTCTCATTTTTTCTCATTGCTTTTATTCTCTCTCACTTGAGATGGTGTAACTTATACATTCTCAGTCATAGCATTAGAGACACAATTCACACCCTCTCTGCGGACACAACACTCGTACTTAACCAATACTAGTTATTTGAAATTTAATTTTGGTTTGTTACAACGACATGCATCAAGCACCAACTCTTGTTGTCTTCAAAATCTATTTAAAAATACACAAGGCATACCACAAAAAAATCCTATTCTGCATAATATCAAATAAAATAACTAGTTTTATGCCCATACAATCCATGAAAAATTAATTATACAACCTATAAAAAATCAAAAATAGAAGTAAATGCGTTCATCCACAGTTCATATGGCCCTCTTACATGAAGCCTTTTTAATTAAAAAGCCAATGAACTCTTATTTATTAATCTTATTAATAAATCAATTCGTATGTTCTTTAATTATTAATCTCATTAATAATTAAGACCATATCTATCCTGACTAATTTAATTTAATTAATCACATTAATTAAATTAAATTTGTATTGTGCTTATAATTAATGATTTCATTATTAAAAAGTACTATAGCAATTTATTTAGTCCAATCCAATTGCAACTAAATAAATTATGCAACCCATCAATTTAACACTTACAGCACATCCCAATCTTATGTGTATGACTCTCTAGGTTCATTCTTGAGTAACGTCTGGCCTACGACACTTGTCATAGACCAATTAAGATGAATTGGTTTAGATCATAATGAATCTTTTCGATCTTGACTACCATGCTGTATAGACCTTTTATCTTACTTTGTCTTAACTAAACGAGAGTCATGAATTTAGTTAAATTCACAAATTCAGTTGTATAACCAATCAAGATTTCCTTATGAGATAAATGTTTCTATTTAAAACTCATTTCTAATCGCACATTACCTTAGCCAAGGGTTTCAGAATCGCACAACACCAACTACATAGAACAAATACCTTACTCAATTACAAGAAGACAAATCTCTTATTGAATTCACACAGACTTACGTACCTGGGTAATGGTTTATATTTCTCATGACCCTATCCAATACTAGGATAGATATTGATCTCTAATTCCCTAATGATAGATTAATGGTCATGCGTACAAGATAACCATGTCTTCTCAGGTTTAAAGTCCATGAGCACTTAACATGATCACAAAGCAAGACGTCGATAGTGTGCTTTGTTTTGCGAGTCATTGTTTGCATGCCCCATTGTTTGATAGCACATCCACACACATATATTGTCAATATCTTATACTAAACAGCATGACACTCACATTGCAAATACAAAGTGTGTAGGTCGTATTAACTATCTAATGCCCCTTAGAGCGTCTGTAACTCATGGACAGGTTTTAGTGAATGATTACCAAGAAAGCACTGTATCCATATTTATAACTCCTTATGAATAAAGTTTCTTAACTCAAACACATGAGCACATACAATACTTTACACTAATCAAAATTGACATACATGAAAACTTGGCACAATACTAATATGAAAATCAATATTTTATCAATTAATATGAAAGTACATATACAACCAAATGTCTTAGTATCTATTATGTTCTATTGGCATTAGATGGCATATCACTAACATCTGCTTCGTTCTTTGAGTTAGTGTTAGAATTCTCATTCTTTAATGACATATATCTACACACGTGTGTTCTTAATATCTCATACTAAATAGCATGGTACTCATCATAAAAACAAAAAGTGTGCAAGTCATATCGAATCTCTAATGCCCAATGGAGAATCTATGACTTGTGAACTAGTTTTAGTGATTTTAACTAAGAAAGCCTTACATCTATATTCATAACCCCTTATAAAAAAGACTTCTTAATGCAATCACATGGGCACATGCAATGCTTTATGCCTTTCAAGATTTAAATTCATAAAATACTACCATAATATTGATATAAAAAGAAATTGTTATTTTATTAATATATGAGAAGTTTATATATATAACCAATATGCAACTTGTGTCCCTCATTATCTATTTACGTTAGATGACATATCACTAACAATCTTCCACTTACACTCTAATGCCAATTATTATAGTGCCTAATGTTATGACTTGTGAACTAGTTTTAGTGATTTTAACTAAGAAAGCCTTACATCTATATTCATAACCCCTTATAAAAAAGACTTCTTAATGCAATCACATGAGCACATGCAATGCTTTATGTCATCACAAGTCATAGATGGGTATTATAATACCCATCTTCTCTAAATAGCAATCCACTTGCATTTATGTCATCAGCTTTATAAGTGGTTTAGCCATATTATCTGTTGAAGGTATTTTTTGCATGACTACATCGCCCCTTCCAATGATCTTTGGAATACTGTGGTAATGCTTCTCTATGTGTTTAGATTTTTGATGAGACCTTAGTTACTATGGTTGTGCAATCATGCCTTAGCATAGTAAAGTAGCAACAACCACCACATCTAGCACTATTTAAAGTTTTGTCATGAAGTTCCTTATCCAAACAACCTCCTTGAGCATTGCATGTCTCAATATACTTAGCCTCAATGGTTGAATTTTACAGTGGTAATGTATTTGGAACTCTTCTAACTTACTGCACCACCATTAAAGGTGAAGATGTGCTCTAACATAGACTTTCTATCATCTATATATAACTAAAAGTTAGAATCATAATATCCATGTACTCTTAGATCCCCTATCCCTACATACAAGTGCTAAATCATTAGTCCTTCTTAAATACATAAGAATACACTCGGCAACATTCTAATCCTCTCCACTAAGATTTGCTAAAACCTACTTTGACACTTACAACACAGGTAATATGTGGCATCGTACATAGCATGGTGTATATCAAGCTTCCAATAGGCCAAGCATATGGAATGGCCTCCATTCTTCTCCTCTTATCATCTATCTATGAGCATTTGAATTTTAAGAGATAGATGCCATGCCTGAATCATAGTAATCTTCTCTTAGAGTTTTCCATATTAAGCCTATTTAGTATTTTGTCCATGAGTAAATCTAAGGAAAAATCCATCAATCTTTTCACTCTATCTTTGTATATGCATATGCTCAAGATATAAGTCACTGCTCACAAGTCTCTCATGGAGAATATATTGAATAACCATGTCTTGGCTAAGTTTAACATTCAAACATTATTTCGAATTAGCAGTATGCCATCTAATATAGCATTAGAAATGTAATGGAGCTCCCACTAACCTTCATATAGATTCATGGTTTATCTTCATTCTTGATGAAGCCAAATGATTTAACTGCACCATCAAAATGAAGATTCAAACTCCTTGCTAATTGCTTAAGACCATAATTAGACCTCTTAAACTTGCATAAGTTTTTCAAGATTCTGCTTGAACTTTAAAACTGCATGGCACCATATAAATTGTTTCCTCAACTTCCTTGAGCACAACAATCTTACCTGTACCACTTTCCCAAAAGAACTCTTCTTAGAGAAAACATTTCTAAAAACTAACAAAAATCTTGATGTCTTGGGGTAGGTAGAATTCACATCCTATGGAATCTATGGCATATCCAACAAAGTGGTCCATAACCACCCTTGCCTTTAGCTTATCTGTCTTTTTTCTTCTGAAGGTAAATCGGGCCTCTCTAAATCTTTATGTGATTAATGCTTGGCCTTCTCCTAATCCACATCTCATATGGGGTTGAAGGAAGGAACTTAGAAGGAATCCTATTCAAGATATATGCAATTGTGTGAAGGGCATGACCCTATAGTGATATGGGAAGACTTTTTGAAGCTAATTATGGATCAAACCAATTCATATGGTTAGCTATACTATGTAGTTAAGGATTTACCAATGGTGTTAATTGTGACATAGTACCATCTTGAGAAACTCACTAAACCTAGCACTCATGTATTAGTTACCATAATCTAATCGTAGTGCTTTCACTTGTCTATCAATTTGTCTCTCTACTTGCTCTTTGAGTTCATTGAACTTTTTAAAGGATTCATAGTTGTATTTCATCAAGTGCACATAACCATACTTACAATAATCATTAGTAAATATTATGAAGTAAAAGAAGCCACCTCTAGCCATTTCATTCAATGGCCTACAAACATCGATGTAGAGTAACTCCAACACCTCAATGGCCTTTTCAACAAACTGGTCAAATAGAATCTTAGCCATATTATCTAGGATGCAAGATTCACAAGTCAGATAGGGTTCCTCTCCCAATGGGCTAATAAACTCATATTTTTCCAACTTGCTAATCCTTGCATCCTAGACATGGCCTAGTCAAAGATGGCACAAGTGATTGGAATTCAAATCATCCTTTGCACATTTGTTGGAAATGGTATTTATCACAATGATATTATCTATATTCAAATTATAAAGGCCATTGAGAAGAGATGTTGTACCAGCCAATTTATGGTAATAATAAACATAGCACATATTATTACTAAAAGAAAATTCATAAATCTCTTTTCTTGATAACAGAATAGAAACAACAATTTTAAGTTTATTGGGTGAAAGTAAACAACTTCTTAAAGGAACAACATGGATGATTGTCTAACAAAAGCAATTCCAACCACTGTTGCTACAACACTTACCTCATTGCTCATGTTAATCACCATTTCGAGCTTCTAAAGCAAACTACTTCTAGCCAAATTGTGATTCAAACTACAAATATGAAATGAAGCACTAGAATCTAAAAACTAAGAAATAGAAAATACACCAATAGAACAAGATATTTCATAAACATAAAGTTCCTTACGTGCACTCTATTTTTCATACTCTTGAGCTACTAAGCTTAGTTCCTCTTCCGATGCCCATCCTTCTTGTAGTGGTAACACTTTTCTTAATCAAAACACATTTTAGCCTTCATGATACTCCCACTTACCTTTGGATCCATAAACTTCCTCTAATTTTTCTTACCCTTCTTGGTCTTACCAAAGGAGCTAGACATAGAAAGAATCACCTCATTCCTTTTCCCCTTGATGGTAGTTCGTTTAGTCATTAGCTTATTATGAGCCCAGCCAGGTGTGCTTTATATCATTAAGATGATAGTTCATGATAAGCTATGAGAATGAATCCAAAAGCGATTGAAGGACCAAATCCATCTACTTAAGCCACTCGATGAGCAAAATCATCTTAAGAATATGCTTTTTAACATCACCATCTTCTGCCATGCACATCCCCAATAACTGTTTAGGTGTCTCATATCTATTAGTTTGACTTTGCTTACCATACAACTCATCCAGGTGATGTAGAATCTCCCAAGCACTTACCATGCCCTCATGGGTCCTCTAGAGATAATTGGTTGTAGCAACCAACTTGTAGCTCTTGACCTATTGATCATCCTCTATCCATCTCTTATGGGAGGATTTCTCTTCCTCACTAGCCATCTCTACAAGGGTTTTAGCCTTCAGTATATATTTGATACACTAGATTAAGAACAATTCTCAAGTTCTAGAGCCAGTTAACCTAGTTGGGCCCAATCCAAATATTAGTCTCAAGCAATTTAGTAAGAAGTGTAGACATTATTTATGATAAATAAGCTACAAAAAATAAACAAAATTCATTAGTTTAGTTGTATTATGTGTTATCGCATGATTATGGACTTTAAATCAAAATGGCCTCTAATTAGATTTGTCAAATCTTACACTCACCCAAGTAGAAGAAGGAAATTCTATTAGAAACATCTCCTAGTGGGTTATTTGGATTTTCATTAGATTAGACATAACACACCCCACACATACAGTTCTTAACATGCTAGGCTTAATGAGTGACAACTTTTACGAACACATCTCATGCACTACCTAAATTTTTCCTTCAGCTCATGGGCCAATGAAACCTCACACATATGGTTCTTGTTGATATAGGTCTATTTAAGTCTCACCTACTAATTGACAACCTATCGAATTTGTAACCCCACTAATAAAGTGAAGTATCCTTTGAATGTTACATCTAATGTACCCAAAGTCCTAAATGCACCATTATAATGTGACCTTAAGAATGTGATGATATTACACATTAAAACTACATTTAGAACTTCAAGCACAATAGAGGGCCATAATGAAAAAATTTTGTGTTACAACTTAATATTGCATGAGAAAGTTTATGATTTAGATATTTATAGGTTTCACTTAGCACATTATCCATTTTAATGGGCATATCTCATACAGACATCACTTATAATATGCAAATAAAATAATATGGAGGATTATGGACTTCTAGATCCAATTATAACCAACAATTAGATCATGCACATGTGTGTAAAATCTTACTCTATTACATAGGAAATCATCAATGTCTTCTTTTATCTTGGTCTTCATAGCTTCCGTCATAAGGCCTCTCATGCCATGAAACTTTAAACAGTAGCAACTCTTGGTCCCCAAATGAACATCAATTTTAGTTATCACTCGTCTTACATTTACATGTGGCTTTCCATAGAAAAAAAAAAAGCCTTCTTTCTCTGAAAATAGAAAATGTTAGCTTATGCTCTTACAACCCATTAAAATAATTATACATCAACTAGATCAAATCCACAACGGAAAAAATTCATTCATAAATGTCCTAAATACATAATCCATAACATGCATTCATATAATTATATATCACGTGTAATTCAACATTTCCATTTAATGACCCTTTATAGGACTTACTCATGTCATGTTTTAGTTTTTGCTTACGGAAAACGTATTCCTATATTCCAAAAATTGAGAAAATATACAAAACAACCACACGTAGTCAATGGAGTAGTAGGATTGCAAGCTATCCATTTATGATCACACGGCCATCTACCACAAAAAAACTATGTTCTATCTCAACAGTGCTTGCAATCACAAGAACTCGTCCTGCAATTGTGAAACCTATGCCCACAATTACAGCCTTGGGAAGTGATGTTTACATAAAACCCGTATCCTATGGCATGATTGCAAGGCTGCTCACCACAATCCTTGTGATCACAACGTCGATTGAGGTAGCAGGCAATGTTGATTCTTGATGCTTAAGACTCAATTTTTAACACATTTTCTCAATTCATAACATGCTTAAAATAACTTCTCATGCATAAATGAGGTATCAAAAACTTGTTTAAGTTATTTTTCAAGAGAAAGCTACCATAAATCACAAACTTATTAAATTTTGTGGTTATGCAAGGAAAATTAGGATTCTAATACCACTATTAGGTGGGTTTATGGTGGAAATCTTCAAACTTTAAAACATAAAATATAGAGAATAAGCAACGAAATTAGACAAACCAAACCCATGCCATTTTCGTTATGTAACACAGATAAAACAATAATTATAAGATAGCATACTAATTATACCTTTTGGAATTGTATTCCAATGAACTTGCAAACCTCAAGTTATAACCCTCAAACTCCAACCTCTAGTATATCCACATGCTTAGAATGTTGACAAGTGCCTTCTTCACCTTGCAAACATCTTTGCAAGTCCCTTCCTTAAAGCATTTTTGCACAAGAAGGCTTTCAGACAAGAGAGAGAAAAAGAAGGGTAGCTAGAAGTTCTTCTCTCTCTTCCTTAGAGGAGATGGGTGAAATTCCTATAAATTTTCTAGTTGTACATAATTTAGAACTCTTTTAAATCTATTTGTTTTCAAAACACAACATCCTACACTTGATAGGATTCGTGTTTCCATGTAAAGCACCTACAACACCCATGGGATAGGCACCATAGGCTTCCTACATAGTTCTTTAATTATTCTTAGTCTATAGATTGTTTAATTACTAACCACATTAATAATTACTACCCATATAACCTTTAATCGTTTAATTTATTAATCTCTATTAATTAAATTAAAGGTCTATTGTGCTTTTAATTAACAATTTCATTATTAACAAGCACCATCGAAGTTCCATTTAGTTCAATCTAATTGCAATCAAATTAATTACGCTACGAGACTTCTCAAGCCTCATACACATCCAAACGAATTTACCACTTGTCTCACATTCCAACCTTTTTTCTCTATCTCTTTAGATTCAACCTTAATAGGCAATGAACATAGCTTAAAGGATATAGGTAACACCTACCCTATGGTCTCTATTATAGCCAATTAAGACGAAGTGAATGAACTACATAAACCATCTTGATTATAAATACCATGTAGTATTAGCTTTTAGTCTTTCTTTGTTCCAACTAAGCAAGAGCCATAAACTTTGTCAAACTCATAAACTCAATTATATAACCAATCCATGTCACTTCATGAGACTAATATTTCTATTAGAAACTTCTTTCTAAACACATATTACCAAGGATTTCTATCTCATAAAACATCAATTGCATAAGAAAAATGCCTTACTCACTTTTAAGGAATTAAATCCCTTATTAAACACATACATACCTCTATATGAACCTTGGTACTAGCACACCAGGCTCATGATCCCATCTTAAACTAAGACAAATATTGACGCTTAGTGACATAATGATGTGTTGAGCATCATGCACACAAGACAACTATATCATCTCAAGTTTAAGGCCCTCACTCACTTAGCATGATCACGAAGTAAGACATTGAGAGTAAAGTGTGAACTCCATGTGTCTGCTTCATTCTCTAATTCAATTTTTGAATACTCATTCTTTAATAACATATGTACATCTATATGCTCTCAGTACTTTATATTAAACAACATGACACTCACCATATAAACAAAAGGTGATAAGTTGTACTAACTCTTTAATACCCTTTTGAGAGTTAGTGACTCACAAATTGGTTTTAGTAATTGTGTACTAAGATAATCTTAGGTGTAAATTCATAATCTCTTATGAATACGGTTTTTTAACACAATAACTTAGGCACATGCAACACTTTATATTATTCAAAATTTACATGCATGAAACATTGTTGTAATATTGTTATAAAAAAATCAACATTTTATTAATATTTGAAGAATTTATATATATAACCAATATGCCTCTAGCATCCCTATTATCTATTAGCATTTGAAAGTATACCACTAATAGCATCATAACTAATGATGTGTTTCTTGTGGCAGCTTATGGCATGCCCTACTCTTTTACTCATATCTCTTGAACCAGATAAAATATTAACCTACCGTTTAATCTATTGTAAAGCCAACTAGACAATCTTTATTTTGAAAAATTTTAATCATGATCAAACATTTTTATTTCTATATATTTTCTTTCAAGGTCTAGTGTTCTATAGTGGCTATCCATTTGCAACTTCATTTCTAACTTTTCCTTCATTTCCTATGTGTTTCATCATTGGGGGCCTTAAATTCATCTCTTTCCATAGTTGGTTTGGCTTTGAATATATTTTAGATTCTAACAATTTCTATTATATACATGGTGGAAAGTGAAATTTAACTTAAAAATCGTTAAATTACATTAGAATAAATCTAATCCAAAAATGAGGACTTCTAATTAAAACACACAAAAATCTTAGCAATCTAAGCAACTTTTAGATAAAAGTATGGGCTATTTTTGTTTCCAAATTATCTACCCCCCAAAACACACAATCAATCATTATACTTTTAAATTTTCTCTCTTTCTCTTTCTTACTTTTACACAATTTTCAAGATAAAAATACTTAAAAATATATATCAAAATTCAAAAATAAACAAAGTCATGATTAATAAGACCATATAAATTGCAGTCATAATGTCCCCCCACTTAAGATTTTGCTTGTCCTTGCCATATCAAAGTAGAAAATAAACACTTCTTAATATAGTTAAACGATACATAATTCATTTGATCAAGGAATTTGGATGAATATTTTTTCCGTAGAGGCTTGTAAAAAGATATGATAATAATGAAATTCTAAATAAATTTATTATGCTATGAAATAGTTAAAGTGTATTCCATTGGAATCCTCATCTGTGTAAAAAAAAAATCACCTTCTTTCCTTTAAAGTCAAAGACTATAATTTTAATGCACAATTTCATTGTAATTAGACTAAAGGATTTCCCGTATTTGATCAAGACAAATGAATCTTGTTTGACTTTATTGAATAGTAATCAGAATGGATCATTTCATCTTGATGATTCATGATTAATATTTTCTTTTTCTCCCCCATAGTTATGCTTTTTCATAGAGCTTTTACTCCTTCCTTGAGTCATTATAAGCGTTTTAATATGAGATTAGACATTGGTGACAAACAAGCCTACTTACACAACTTCCCAACTTATATTAAAAAATACTTAATATACTCTTGATTCAGTCATCTTTCTATGTAAGTGGGTAGTGCTAGACCACTCCCAAGTTACTAAGTTACTTGAATAAGAGGAATAATAGTATGAGCTTTTTTCTTTCGTCTCTGGCTTTTTGTCATTTCCTTCCTCCTCTTGTTCAAAGATTTTAGCTACTCTTCTAGATGAAGAGCCTCGACCATCTAGTATGCCAGTTGCTGATTTTTCTTAACCTTTTAAAAATGTTATGCCTTATTTAGTCAAGGAATTATAGTCCTATAGCTAACAATTTTGTTATAAAGTATATTTTATTAAGCCCCAATCTCTTTTGTAACGAAGGTAATGTATTCTTACAATATGAGAAGTTTCTAAATGAAAGATAATAAAGCTATTTTCATTATGAACATGATATTTTTTATAGCAATTTTCATGCCATCATAAATTTTCAAGCATTAATATGGTAAAATTCAATAACCACAGGCACTGCATAATTTATATCCCACACACGCAATTAAACACTCTAAAAAATAAATCTAATAAAATAGAAATTGTAATAAAACACCGCTAAGCTCAAAACAGTATAGCCATTGAGTTGTACATCAAAAAAGTGTAAATTCAACCATTCAATTGTCAGACATGTATAATCTCAAAAATCATCATTAGAATCATCTAACAAAAATCAATATAAGTCAAGACATCATTATGATAGATACAATAGTTAATCAGCTCAATGAAAAAGTTCAATCATTATTCCCAAAAAACTATAATGTAAGTGCGAAAGGAATAATGTACATAAGTTGGTGATGGCAATCATAGGTATACCTAACTATCTAGCGGTATCTATGATGGACCAACCTCACTAAGAGACATCTTTTTATTTGCATCTTGAAAGGGTAGGATATAGCTGTGATATGTTCCTCCAGGATGTATGCATTGTTAAGGGCACTAAGGTATAGGAAAAGATAAAGCATAAGCGGTGCCTATTCCAAGAAGTAAGTTGGCTCAACCAACATATGCCATTGTTCCATGTAGCAAGTATAACTCTTCTTTTAACTATAGTCAGGACCAGAGTCCACCATCCAATTCACATGTCATACATCTCATCTCTCATCCCATACAAGACATCTCTCTATTTGTCTAAAGATACTTACAATCTATGCATCTCCTCTAGTTGTTGCCATCTTTGATTATAGCATTCATACGAACATGTCTTCCTTACAATGTATGCTTTAACAAAGTGAAGTATCTTGACCTAGAATGACCAATTTTGGAAAAATAATTTCATGGTAGTTTTTACTTACGCATCTTTTCATTTGCTATGTTGTTCAATGTTGCAACCACACTTACTTCACAAACTTTATTTCTTTCTTCTCAACACAGTTGCTTTTAGGTTGCTCTAAAAATCCTAATCTAATTCTATCTTTGGTATATTTTCCCATGGAAAATACGTCTCTAATTTGGCCTTTCTAGAATTCAATTTATTGAGTGCAGTGTCAACTTCATTTGCTCTATTATCAACTAGATAATATAAGCTTTTAAATCTCTTGCACTCTTATCTTATACTATTGAAGGCATTCTCCGCCTTCACCCTATCTTTGTTCAAGGATATTACTTTATCCTTTAGTACTTTATTTGCTAAGCGTAAGATCATCAGTTTATCACATGTCCATTGATAAGAGGATAGCAACCCTTTTTCAGTAACTTCAATATCACTGTTGCTGCTATGTTTGGACTACTCATCAAGAGCATGTACAACATCTTCTCCCTTGTTGTTAAGAGAATTAATGGCCATGTGATTACCTATTTGATAGTCCTTATTTAAATCTTTTGATCTATCTTCACTTCAAGTCATGCTCATAGACTTTCCTTACTTCTTAAGGGTATTGGCACACTTCGCTTAAACATAATCAAAGCCGCCATATTCATAACATTGTACTTCTTTTCTTAAATGCCTTGGTTTCTGAATCTCTTTAAAATTATTTCAATGATGATCTTTGGAGCTCATGTTGGATGAATTTTGAAGCTAATTTAATGCTCCTATCTTTTCTTTTCTCAATAGCCTATTGAGCTCCTTCAATATGAATGCAATGTTGTCAGTAGTGTTGTAACGTTGATCCTAATTATTCTTTAATATCCAAAATGTGATGCAATTTTCAAGATAAAGCAAAAATTAATTAGGGGATTAGTCATCTAATTTGATCCTGAGAAGCTTTAAGAGTTCAAGATGGCACTTGTTCAAGGTTTATGAGGAATTTAGATGTATAGGAAGGTTCTAGAAGCCAAAGAAGGGCTCACAGATAAACTGGTTGCAATATGTAGACAAAAATAGCAAAAGTGGATCAGTTGAATCAATCTCAAGTTAGACTAGATTGATCACACAATGGTTGGATTCATAACCATAGGAATGAATCAACAATGCAATAAGGTGTCTTTTGAATTTGCAGTCCTACAAGGAGTGGATCAGTCCTACGACTATTGGATTGATTTTCATGTTGATCTTATGGGTCAAGATTGATCGCAACGAAGTCATGATCGGCAAGGAACTTTGGACATCTTCTATTGTTACACTCACAATAAGAGATGGATTGATTAAGATTGATCTAAACATGGTTAGATTGATAGCAAGTGTCTTTGAATCAATTACAACGGTAGTACACAATAAAAGTTTTCCTTATTTCATTAGGATTCTTTACCATAGTTAAGTAGTGTTTTCCTATGATAATTATACATTATTTTTAGGATTCCTTGTCAAGTATTATAGCTATAAATAAGACCTCATATCTAATGTTGGAGAAAACTCTTAGAAATTTGATTAATTAAA
>CM032762.1:7514660-7569660 GCA_019155195.1 Avicennia marina | reverse complement strand
TAATGATACGTTTATCATCATACACACCAAACATCCATGTCGTCTTAAGTTTAAAATCCATATGCACTAAATATGATCACGAAGCAAGACATTGACAACCACAAGTAAACTCCATGTGTCTACTTCGTTTTGGGAGTTATTGTTGATGCTCATTCCCCAATGGCACATCCACACACATGTATTCTTTATATCTCATACTGAACGATAAAACACTCACTTCACAAATTACCAGATGTGAAAATCATACTAACTCTCTAATACCCTTTAGAATGTTCGGGATTCACAAATTAATTTTAATGATTGAGTACCAAGATAGTCTTGTGTCCATATTCATAGCTTCTTATGAATAAGAATTCTTAACTCAATCACATGGGCACGTGCAATACTTTATGCCATTCAAATTTACATGCATGAAAGGAACTTTCTAGAACATTGATATGGAAAATCAATATTTTATTAATAATTTTGAAAAAGTACATATACAACTACTATGTCCTCTAGTATCCCTCATTTTTTATTGACATTAGAGAGAATATCACTAACAAAATGGATCTCTTAAACTGGCATACGTTATGAGATTCCCTTTGCACTTTGAAACCATGCGATTGCACCATATAAATGTCTTCCTCAAATAACCTATTAAGGAAAACAATTTTGACATCTACTTGCCAAATCACATAATCCAAGTGGGTGGCTATTGCACAAAGAATTTGGATAGATTTTATCATTGCTACAGGCGGCAAACAGCTCCCCTTATACTCATCACCTTCCTTTTAACTATAACCTTTCACCACCCTTTTAACTATAACCTTTCACCACGAGCCTAACCTTATAGGTTTCCACCTCGCTAGTCAGACTAATCTTCCTCTCATACTTACATCTAATGAAACAATTCCCTCAAATAGATCCACTAAGGTTCATACCTAATTTGCATGCATTAAATCTATCTCAAATCGTATAGCCTCCAGCCTCTTAGTGGAAAACCTTATCTAATGTTGCTTGATCAAAGTAAAAGGATCATTCTCATAATTATTATCTCCCAAAACAAACAACTCTTATCTATTCTTTAAGACATAGCCATATCTCTTTGGTGCATGAGAGATCCTACTTGATTTATCGTGATGCTTACATCGTAAAAGGTTGTTCTTAAATAGGAATTTGTTGTATGAGCTCGTTGTTTTACTGCTCTTGCTTAACTGCCTTGAATACAACTGTTCTACCTGCACCACTTCCTCAAACGAACTTTTCTTTGAGAAAACGTACCTAATAATCAACAAGGTTTGATTCCTATGCTCAACTATGCCATTTTCCTTGAGGAACTTAGCAAACTTAACACTCACGTACTCACTACCCCGATCTGATCCATGTTTCCTAGTTTGCTTCTCTACTTGTGCTTTGAATTTCTTGAACTTTTCTAAGGATTCGTGTTTATATTTTATCAAATACACATAATAATATCTAAAATAATCATCAATAAAGATTATGAAGTAGTAGAGACCTCCTCTAGCCATTACATTAAATAGCCCACAAACACAGTGTGGACTAACTCCAACATTGCTGTTGTCATTTTGACTCACCCTTCAAATGAACTCCTAATCATCTTACTTAGGATGCAAGGTCCACAAGTCGAATAAAATTCCATAAGCCCGTATTTTCCAACTTGCTAATTCTAGTGTCTTTAGCTTGACTTAGTTTGAGATGCCATAATTAGGTAGGATATAAGCTATTCTTAGCGCATTTTTCTGTCATAGCATTCATCACAGGCTTATAATCTAAAATTAAGTTGTGCAATCCATTCACTAATGAGGTAGTGCTAACTAATATGTATGATAATAAATCTTATGTATATTACCTTTAAAAGAAAATTCATAACCTTGTTTTACCCATAAAGGAATAAAGAATATTTTTTAGCCCATTTGGTAATAAGACACAATCTCTTAGGTTTAAAATATGACTGTGATAATTAAAGCAATACCTATTGTAGTGGCTGCAACACTAGCCCCATTGCCAATCTTAATCTCTACTTCGCACTTCTGAAGCAATCTACTCTTTATCAAATCCTGACTCAAAGTGAAAATATGAAAGACATACTAAATACAAAATTCAAGAAGTAAAAAATGCACCAATGGAAAAGGATGTTTCATAAATATAGAGTTCCACACCTCTAGTGCCATCTTTGAGGCCATCAAGACATCAGCAGCAATTGTCTCTTCTAATTACATCAAAAACTCTTTCCTTTGCCAATATAAGCCTTGGATCTCTCACCAGCCCACTAGCCTTAGGAAGAATAGGCTTTCTTCTCTTAGTCTTTCCCTTCTTAGTTTCGCCAACCAAGAGTCCAGACTCCTCAAGGATAACACTTTTGCCATGAAACGGGATGATAGCTTCCAAGTTTTCACTGATTCATTCTAGAATAAGAACTTTTTCTCAAACCTCAAAATCAATCAACTATCATAGTCCTTGTCAACATTATGGCCTCAATCAATATAAAGAGGGTATACATTATTTAAGATAATTATAAACTATAGAAATAAGCTAGACTTGTTAGTCTGGTTGTAAAATTTGTTAACGCATGATTAGGGACTTTGAATCAAGTAGCATTCCACTGAATTTTTCGAATCCTACATGCCATCCGGTAGAAAATAGATATGCTATTAGAAAATGTTCCTAGTGCCTGATTGGGGTCTTCATTGGACCTAATATATCTCACACATATAGTTCTTAGCATGCTTAGCACAAGAGTGGCAACTCTTGCCAACACATCTCATGAGTGGTCTAATCTTTCCTTCAACCCATGGCCTAATGAAAACTCACAAACATAATTTTTGCCAACACAAGTCCATTTAAATCAAGCCCACCGACTGACAACTTCCTAGATTTTTAAACTCATCCATGACCTTTTTTAGTGTCCTTTGAATGTCACATATAATACACTCGAAACCCTAGATACGAAGTGGCAATGTGACCACATGTATGTGAAGATATTACACATTAAGACTATACTTAGAACTTTAAACTCAATGGAAGGCCATGACGAAACTATTTCACTATTACAACTTAATATTGAGCAATGAAGTTTTTTTGCTATGTATTTTACATTTCACTTTACACATTATCCAATTTTATGCATATATTTTATACCTGCATCACATATACACATGCAAATAAATAACATCAAGGATTATAGACTTCTAGATTCAATTAAAGCCAACAATTTGATCGTGCTCATGTCCGTAAGATCCTACACTATTACATAGCAAATCATCAATGTATTCTTTTGTTGTGGTCTTCCTGGCTTCCTTCATGTCCCCAATATGCCATAGAACATTGAGTTGCACCAATTATTGGTCTTCAAACGAACATCAACTCTAGATCTTTTCCATGTTATACATGTGGCACACTATGGAAAAATAACTCCTATTCTATGTAAAATATAAAATTTGTGCTTAAGACCTTACAACCTACGAAAAATAATCATACATGCATGAAAACTAATCTTAAATGAAAAACATTCATCCAAAAGTGTCATAAGTCCATAATTTATCCATAACATACATCCATACAATTATACGTCACATATATAATTTACAATTCCATTTGATGACCTTTTCTATAAATTACGCATCCCATGTCCTAGTTTTCATTTGTGCAAAACACTTTTCCATATTCCAAAATTGAGAAAATACATGAAAAAGCCCCTACGCGGTCATAGTAAAAGTTCCCACAACTATGAGCCACCCATTTGTGGTTGTGAGATTACACCTCACAATCACGAGACTACTACCCACAATTGCGGCCTTTGGAAGCGAGCTTTACGTAAAACCTGCATCTTATGGCTTAATCATGAAGTTGTCCATCGTGAACACTAGAATGATTCTCACCATCGTCATAGGCTGTCCATCGTGAACACTAGAATGATTCTCACCATTGTCACAAGCTATCCATCGTGAACACTAGAATGATTCTCACCATCGTCACATTGATTGCGAGTACGAGTAGTCTTAGTTCTTGTCTTTCAAGACTCAATTTTTAACACCTTTTCTCAATTCAAACCTGCATGAAACAACTTTTCATGCATAAACAAGTATCAAATACGTCTTTAAATTAATTTTCACAAAAGCTACCATAAATTAAAGAAAAATCATTAAACTTCACAGTTACATAAGGAAAACGATGCCTCTAATATCACTGTTGGGTTTCAATGGATTTGGAGTGAAAATTTTCTAATGTTAAAACATGAAATATCAATGAACATGCAGTAGAATTTGACAAATCAAATCCATGTTGTTTTTGTATTATCACACGTAAAACAAAAAACATGAGAAGGCATATGAGTTATACCTTTGGAATTGAATTCCAAGAAGAATGCACTTGTGATCCTCAAATTGGGGTCCTTGAACCCCAATTTCTAATTTGTCCACAAGGTTAGAACGTTGACAAGCGCCTCCTTCACCTATGTAAAGCTTTCACTCAAAACTTTTTTGGACAAGAAGGCTTCAGAACAAGCAAAAGAAAAAGGGTGGCTTGAAGCTTTTCCCTCTCTTGATTAAAGTTGATGAGCAAATTTTTGTTTATTTTTAAGATTGTGTTTGATAAATATTTGTAAAGAAATTTATAATATTCAAAAATAAGCCAATAAGTGCTTACAAGAACAATTTGAAAGTAAAGACTTGCTAACTTACTCTTAGAATTTTAAATAACTCTAATTCATAATAAAGTAATTCCATAATTATCATAGTTAACACCTTATAAACTCCATGGTTTTTTTTTTAAATCTCAATACATCAAAAACTTATTCTTAAAATAAGATATAATGTATTATTATAAATTCAAAAAAAAACATCTTACAAGATCCACAACTTACAAGATATGTAAATAATATATGTAACTCTTTAAAATATCTTATAAGACTGTATAAAATGTTTGGTAAAAATTTAAGAGCAAAATTATAATATCCATGATTACAAACTCTTTAGGCAATGTGTTTTTAAATTATTTAAAATCTTAACTCGCTTTCTGATTTTAATCAAATTAGTTAACTTGATCTTATTTTATTCAAATGCTAGAGAGTTTATATTGAAGTAAAAGTCAATATCATACAATCTCATAAAACACATAAGACAGAGACACTTGCAAGATATTTTAAATGAACTTAGCCAAAATGCCCTGAGAAATGACACGTTTAACTAACACATTTAGGAGTTCCAAATTTATATAAGACAATTAGTTGAAGGGTCTCTCAATTTTGTTCTTTAACTCTTTACACAGATCTCATTGAGATGCTGCAGACAAAGCTACATCCTTTTGGGTGCTTTGTGGAAATTGTTATAAGCATTTATTCATGGCATAACGAAAACGCTCGTGACAAATTGATCAACTTGCTCAGATTTTGTTATCAGTAGCCTCACGTACCGTAACTGGTGGTGGTAATTTCAAATCATAGATGGCTGTGTTCTAGTAATTGAGTACTTCATCATTTGTCACAACTCCTTATCTCTCTCAAATTCTTTGACCATGTTTACTGCCTAATTTAAAACCAAACCTTCAATCATCTAGTCAATCTTTACACTACTTATCATTTTACGTCACAAAATTTTCATACAAATTTAAACTTATATTTTTCATTTTTTTACATATTTAATTATTATATCTTTTTACCATCAAATCAAAACTTATATACACACTCACATTTATTTATATATATAAATACATATATACATTTATATTTTATAATTAATCATTATCCTTACATACAACTCATCATATATTTATTATTATATATTTATACATTTATAAATAAACAATACTATTCATCTAATTAAAATCTTCCTGCCAAACATACCAACTCTAACACAACTCTTAGAAAACATTATTTATTACAAAAACATCTCCTCCAAACATAACCTCTAGAACTAAAGAAAAAAATAATTTTAATTCTTGAAATAAATAAAATTAATATGGCGTTACAAATAGTGGAGGATGTAAAACATAAAATAAATATATTTTGCTCTCGATAGCAGATTTTCTGTTGCTTCACTTATAATAAAATCTTTCATCTGCAAACACAAGCATCTGACTTACATAAAATAAAATAAGAGCTACGTATCTGAATTCAATAATGCAACAAGGGCATCAGAAACAGATTCGTATATCTCAAAACAGTGTCACGCAAACAACGCGATACGTTGTCCATATCTGCTCTGATCACCAAGTTAACGATTCTCACTCTATAAGAATACTTGAGGAGAAAAACCTAAAAAGGCTCAGGAAGTGTGCTTCAGCAGAATTATTTATTCCCACCCAGTTGGAGCAACACTGGGTATTACATCCACTGCAGGGGCGGCCATTGGTGGCGCAGCAGCTGCATCCCATCCATCGACGCCAGCGCCAGCACCAGCACCAGCACCTGCAGATGATCCCATGTCAATCCGCATTTTAAACTTCGGAATGAGTGATTGAACAAACATTCTTACTGAGAACGAGCAGACTTGAATCAGATGACAGAACTCAAACATTGATAGGCAAGTGTGCAATAAACATCCACAGTGATTCTACGAACTTCTAATGACCAATAGAAATACTCCTCCTAAGAAGTTTCATAATATCTTTGACAAATTTATCCAAAACCCAACAAGTTCAGAAATATATCAATAAAGCTAATTCACAGATAACATTGCAGCAGATCCTTAGCAAAATGTGCAGGCTGGCAGAATACAAAATAACGTATTGTTGTTACAGAACGGACATGTAAAATCTACAGCAGACCAACTCGTAAAATAAACCAGTCCTAACCTGCATCTACAGTCCAACCACTTTCAACAGCTGGAATTGCACCAGCGATGTCAGGAGTCCACTGGGCATCTGGAATTTGCCCACTAGACCAATCAGCACCAATTGCAGGAACAGAATAATCCGCATAATCTGCAATAGCTGGTGCTTCCTCTTCTTCTTTTTCCTTGGCCTCCTCTGGCTCTCTATAGAAAAACAGATCAACCTGCCAAAGAAAAAATATTAAACCAGATATAGCAAACTACAAGATGAAACCTTCTACTCTAAAAACCTAGTTGCTGACAATGGCAAACAACTCCAAATATAACACACACGCATAAATTTATAATCAACCTTCAGCCAAGCAGAGAAACCATTTCTAGAACATAGCATAGTATTTATGTAACATCAACAAAGTTTAAAAAGGATTCAAAAATGAAACAGGAAAATTGTTATTCTCAATGACAACACAAGGCTTATGTAGAACCGAAAACCTATCACAGCAGGAAAGCATCGCAAGAAACTCAATCAAGCCTTTTTATAACAGGAAAGCATTTTTATGGTACTCAATGAAGACTTCTTTACCATGATATCCCATTTATGCCCAGGTGCAATAACCCCACGCATTTGAAGTACCATCCTGGCCAAAAGCCAGAACAGGCAACCAATGCTGTGCTTCCCCTTGTTATTGGCTGGAATACCAATATCAACATAGTGCATTGGGGAGTCGGTGTCACAGAAAGCAATAGTGGGGATGTTAGAAAGAGCAGCTTCTTTAATTGGCTGCACACAAATTTCATTATCAAAATCACCATGGTCATCATAAACAATTCAGCAATCCAACTTGCAACAGACTACAGACAAACAAACAAGCAATTAAACAGTGACCTGGTGATCGGTTCTTGGGTCCGTAAGAATGAGAAGCCGTGGCTCACTGAAAGAAGTCTGAAGCTGATTTGTGAATGTTCCAGGTGTGTGACGTCCAGCAATTGCATGCGCACCAGTATATTGTGCAAACTTTAAGACAGCCCTCTGACCATAAGGTCTAGCTGACTGAACAATGATGTCTTGAGGATTCTCTATAGCTACAATAACCCTAGCAGCCATCTGAAGCTTTTCCCATGTCTTTCCAAGATTAATGATGTAAATTCCTGAATGGTTAATCAGAAAACAAATTTCAACACTCAGGAGCTGAGAAACACATTGCTGCCAACACCTGTAATGACCTCTAGTAGTCCTTAGACTGAAATAACATGTATAAATGATAAAAAATCAGCAGTTCACGGTCATGCTTCCTATAAGCCACATCGTATACGTGGTATGAGATAAATCAATAGCACAGTTGAATGAAAATGTAACTTTTTAAGCGTAATAATAGAAATTGGTCTGACTTCTAACTGAAATTCATCTAATTTATCTCCCATTTTCAACTAATCAAAATGAAGAACGAACATATCCCGAGAAAAAAAATTATGTTCCAACATAATTAGGTGTGCCCAGCCCCATGAAATGAAAAGGGCAAGCTGCCATTCTACCTACAAAAATGTAAAATGTTAGAAAGCAAATAATTCAACCAAATTCTGCAAATATGCACATAATGTACGAATCAGGGATATGATTTCATGCCTCTAAATCCACAAATGCATTACACAGAAGTTAAAAATTCTAAACAAAAAATACCAAAACCAAAAAGTAGCAGGATGAGCTCCCACATCGCTTAAAAAATAAACCAAATAACACTGCAAAAAAGAAAAAGAAACAATAATAATCTCATAGCTAAATATCAAAACAGAAGCATTCAAGCACGGAAATAAAAGAAAAACGTTAGTTCAAACCAGTGTACCATCATTCCTGCGCTTGAAGACGTAGCGCTCCATCTGAAAATTGCAGTTTTTGGTGCCCAAGTGAACTTCGGCAGCCAACATCTTCTGTATGTCGGCTTCCTTAGTCGACAAAGATCTCTGAGCATTGGCCATCTGACCAAAATGATTGCCCTCCCGCACGGTACAGAATCAAAGATGCAAATCTTTGTAAAACCTAGCAGATCCCACAGTTCTCTTTTTTATAGTCACAGATTAGATCATGGAAGACAGCCCAATCGAAGCCCAGATTTGTTTCAATGGGTGGGCCTCTGTGTTGGTTCTATATTCATTGTTAGCAAAGCTTGTTTTCGATTTTTCATAACAAAATAGGCAATTCAATTATTATATTTTTTAAATTTTATCTTTTATTTTTTAAAATTTTTACAAAATTGTCACAAAAAATTATATCAAAAAACACATACCTGAAAATATAAATAAACATACTTTATATTTGGTGCAAGATGGAGATGAGTTGGATTCAAATTCAAGATAAATTTGTGAAAAATCAAATTTTTATCCATCAAAATTTTTATTTAAAGACATGAGTATCCATTTGAATTTTAAAAATATGAATATTGGACTAGTTTCTTACTTGAAAAAAAATATTAAAATGTATTTTTAAAAAATATCATCATAACTCTCTTGATAAGAAAAAATGTGTTGTCAACCACAAAAAATTAATGGTTTACAATGGGAGCATGATTAAATTTTTAAAACTAGATATTTTTATTATGTTTGTGGTTTGTATGCATATAAGACTTTAGTATAAATGAATAATTCAATTTTATGTTAATTTATGAAAGTCAAATTCATGATTCATAGGGAGCTTATGCATTTAGTATCCACACACTCTTTAATATAATGGATTAGTTGATAAGGGTAAAGATGGCGCGCATAATGCATTTGCAAATTTTTCTATAAATTATATGATTGTATTCATATTAACAAACTATAACAATGATAAGATTATTTTAAAATTAACAGTATGTGGAAAAATTGAAAATTAAAAGAAAGATAAAAGAAGTGAATTGGAAGATCTAGAAGATATATAAGAAAAGTGTACTATTTTAAAAGACAAGTGAGAAATTAAATATTATAGTAATTTAGCATTGTACAACTGAAAATAAGTTGTTAACCTTAATGTGTAGTATATATTAAAAGGGTACGAGAGAGTTAAAAAAAAAGAAAAAAAGATTAAAGTAACAAATAGAAAGAATTAGAAAATATTTAAGATAAAAGTCTATAATTATATATGTTAGAAGATAATAGAAAAAATTAATAAGAACAGAACAACAATTTAACATTAGGCTGCTAAAATAAAATAGTAAACTTTTACCTTTAATATGTGATATATACATGCATAGTAAATGAACAATATATTCAAATTTAATATGTTGAGTTAAGGCCTAAAAATATGATATCCACTGAGTAGCCGTTTCTAATCTGAAAGCCTATCTATTTTTATACTAAATACCGTGACCTTTTCTTAGCTTTAGTGTATGAAATTAACCCTGTGTTTAGTTCCTAAAATTTGAGGAAAGGAAAAGGAAATATTAAGGAAAATAATTTTGGTTATTCGGTTAAGAAGAAAAATTATATAAAAAAGAAAAGCAAAGGAAAATTATAGTTTAGCGAAGAAAAATTCAGTTAGAAAAAAGGAAGGAAAACTATCTTAATTCTTATTTTTACTAGAAATTTCACAAATTCTATTTCTTTTATTTATTCTTCACAATTGTTTCTTAAATAAAAAAATTTAATTTTAAGTTTTTGCTTGATTTTATTTCTTTTTTATTAATTTTTTCTTTCTTTATTGTAATTCTTTCAATCAAATATTATATAAAATTTTGAATTTATTTTATTCTCTTTTCGTTTTTCTATTATTTTTTTCACTTTAAATTTCTAAAAGTAAACATACTGTAAGTCTATGACTAAAAAACAAATCTCGAAGAATTGATTTTTCAAAACAAAGTGAAAACATTTTTTTTTTTTTTGGAGAGTGAATGAGATTGGATAAGTTCTGTGAGAATGATCTTTATGATGATATAGCAATACAAAAATAATAATTATTCAATGATGTGAAAGATTGTCGTGTTTGTATTTTATGTTAATTGTGACTTTGTTGTTGAAATATAATATTGTTAGTGGGGGGCGCTGAATTAAGTTTGAATCTTCAAACACAAAAATACTAAGCCTGCAGGGTCATTTTTCATTCAAGTAGAAAGGAAAAACTAGAGAGAACCACTCAGCATTTTTTTCCCTATCATAGAAGCTAGCTATTGTCGAAACCGGTTACTATTCCATTGACTCACACCTCACACACTCTACCTACTCCTTAACCAATCACACCACCTTATACTACTTTAAATCAGCTAAAAAAATGTGCAAGTCAAATCCATTGAGACTACTCCAACTACCTGAAAAATTGCTTTCAACAGAATGTGCCAGTTGTAACCCTTTGCTGCAGTCAAACTTCATTGTTGATTCCTAGCTTCTATTGCCACGTTTGATGTCTCATTTTGACACTCCCCCTCAAAATGATTGTATATGTTCTCCACATTCATCTTACTCAACAATCGGTTAAACTGCTTTGAACTTAATCCCTTAGTGGGCACATCGGCCAGTTGATCTTTTGAGTCCAAGTGTCTTACCTCTGCCATGCCTCCTTGTATTTTTTCTTTAAGGAAATGAAGATCAAGATCAAAATGCTTAGTCCTCTAGTGATAAGTGTGGTTCTTAGAGATGTAAAATGCACTTTTGTTGTTACAGTGCAAGGTGGCAGGTTGGCTAAGTTTCCTTCCAATTTCTGTATATAAGTTTTGTATCCATATTACTTGACAAAGGCAGGATGCTAGTGCCTTGTGTTTAGCCTCTGTTGAGCTCCTTGCCACCATATTTTGCTCTTTTGATTTCCAGCTTATCAAAGAGTCACCTAGAGCAACACTAAACCCTGTGACCAACCTTCTTGTGTCAATGCCTCCAACCCAGTCACTATTCAACCGGGCCTGTAGATTGTTGGCATTTATTCTTCTCATGATGACTCCCTTTCCTGGTGCACTATTCAGGTACCTCAGCATTCTAAATGCTAGATTCAAATGAGTTTTTCCTGGACTACTAATGAATTGTGGTAGTGTCTGTACAACAAAAGTAATGTCTGGTCTAGTAAAGGTCAAGTATATAAGCTTTCAAACCAGCCTTCTGTAGTATGTCACTTCCTTCAGTGGCTCTTTCTCTTCCTTGGTCAATCTTTTGCTTTCTTCTATAGGTGTTATAGTAGCCTTGGCACCAAGCAGTCCATAAGTGGTCAACATCTCTAGGGTGTACTTCATTTGACATATGAATATGCATTTTTGTGATCTTGTCAGCTCTAATCCGAGAAAGTATCGTGGAGTCCCAAGGTCTCTAATCTTGAACCTCGTCTTCAAGTATGCCAATAGGTCATTAATTTCTTTCTCATCTTTAGCTCCAACCAGTACATCATCCACATAAACCGGCAGCACAATTCTGGTTCCTTCTTCTATCCCCTTCACAAAGAGTGAGCAATCAGCCTTTAATTGGCTGAAATCATATTGACAAAGTCCCTCTGTCGACTTCTCATTCCACTGTCTTGAGTCTTGTTTCAACCCATAGAGAGATTTTTTCAACCTACACACTAGATCTGTCTTCAAACACTTCTACTCCCCCTTCATATCATATCCTTTCAAGTCTCCATTCAGAAAGGCATTATGGATGTCCAATTGCCTCAATTTTAGGTCATCAATTGTTGCCAATGTCAAGAAAAGCCTCACTGTTGTTTGTTTCACTACTAGGCGGAAAGTTTCTTGATAGTCAAACCCCTCTATTTGATTGTATTCTTTCGCCACAAGTGTTGTTTTGTACCTCTCAAGAGATTCATTTGATTTCAACTTAGTTTTGTAGACCCATTTATTGCCTATAGTGTGGCAACCATTAAGCAGTCTCACAAGTTCCCATGTCCTATTCTCTTCCAATGCTTTTAACTCTTCCAGCATAGCCTTCCTCCAATATGGCAACCTGACAGCTTCAGTATAGGACTTAGGTTCTCTTGTTTCATTTAATGCAAACAGAAAGGTTTTATAGTCTTGGGACATCCGATTAGTACTGAGGCTGTTAGTTATGGGATGGCTGGTGGTGGAGTTACAGGTTTGCTGGTTTGGCTCAGTCAAGTTGTGCTGGTAAAGTTCAAGGTATTTAGCAGCTTTTTTATTCTGCCTAACCTTTTGAGTTGAGGGTGCTTAAGACTAGACTGTTGCAGGTTATCTGGTGGAGGTGCCACAGTAATGTCATCTCTTATAAGTAAGGTAGGACTTATTTCATCTCTTGAACCAAATTCACAGTTTGTTGTCTACACTATGGAGCACTATGACTTTGCTCATGCAGAATGGGAATAGTTGGTGGGACAAATTATGTGTTGTATGTGTTTGTGAGTGACTGATTGGGCTTTGCAAAGGGAAAGAAGTTTTCATGGAACACCACATCTCTTGAGATGAAGATTTTATTAGTTTCTAAGTTATAAAGTTTATAAGCTTTCATTCCACTTGGATATCTTATGAAGACAGCCTTCCTAGCTCTTGTGTCAAACTTAGTTCTTCCCCTTCTTAGTTGAGGCAAACACAAGACAACTAAAGACCTTTAGGTTGGAGTAGTCTAGTGCAGTTCCAAACAAGACCTCATAGGGTGTTTTATTAGCTAAAATTCTAATAGGAAGCCTGTTAATCAAATGAGTTGCACTGAGCACAACCTCACCCCAAAATTTATTGAGCATGAGGCTTCGAAAAGGATTGCTCTAGCTGTGGACAAAATATGTTGGTGTTTTCTTTCCACCACTGTATTTTGCTGTGGGGTTTCAACATAGGAATATTGATGGATGATGCCAAACTCATCAAAGAAGGTAGGCATCTTGAGTTCAGTTGCATTGTTTGTTCTTATGACCTATATCTTTATATTGAATTGTGTTTGGACCATTCGGTAGAAACATGGCAAGAAACAAGCCATTTCTGACTTATGTCTCATCAAATAAGTCCATGTACATCTACTGAAGTCATCCACAATGATTAGGAAGTGATAGAAGCCATTGATGGCAGCAATAGAATATGGACCCCAGACATCCACATGTATTAATTCAAAAGGTTTTACAACACTAATGGCATGAAAGGGAAAGGCTAATCATTTCTACTTTGCCCTGTGGCAGACATCACAGACCTTATTGCCTATTAAACTAATACAAGGATTTATTCTTTGCAGTTGTTTAGCAACAAGATAAGAAAATTAATTTTACAAAATGAAATCAAGTGCATTCATCCACAAGTATCCTAAATCCATAATCTGACCGCAACATCCATCTAAATAATTATACATCACATGTATAATTAAAGAATTCCATTCGATGATGATTTCCATGCTTTACGCATCTCATGCATTAGTTTTTGACCCATGAAAAACAATTTTTCAAAATTAAAATTGGAAAAAAGGATTTTTTTCATAGACGTCCGTGAGGCCTTGGGAATAACAACCACGATTGCAAACTACCTACGTGTAACTGCAGAGGCTAACCATGGCAGGTGTGCGTAGGCTAACCATGGCAGAAATCCTAGGGTATCCTAATGCCTTTCGAAGTCAAGAGAAGGCTCGTCACAACCACGGGAGCTATTCTCATATGTGCATATTAGGTCATAGGGTTCATGTAACCCTGCAATTGACAGCACACATGCATGAACAAGCATTACACAACCGCAAGAACTTGTCCCACAACCACAACCAATCACGAGCATCTATAGACTCGATGTTTTGATCCAAACTCAATTTTTCTTCGATTTTGTTAATTCAAATCACCTCCAAAACACTTTTAAGGGTTTATTCATGTATCATATACATGTTTTGTGGAATTTAAATGGAAAACTAATGTAAGACAGATTAAATCACCGAATTTCATAGTTTTGCAAGAAAAACGGTGGTTGTGATACCATTATTAGATTTCTTGGGGGTTTAGTGACAAAAATCAAAACTTTATTACATAAACAAATCACAAATATGTAGTGGAAACCAACAAAGCAAACCACATTTATTTTTGCTACAAAAACATACAAGATACGAATTGAACAAGCATTAGCAAAAAGATTGTACCTTTAGCATGTTTCCAAGCTTTTCATATGTTACCCTTGGACCCCAACCTCCATATTGTCCAAACAATTGGAATACTTGTGAGCTCCTCCTACACTTTAAAAAACCCCATTTGAAAAGTTCTAGCATGAACACTTTGGGCTATAAGGACTTTTTGACAAAAGACAAAAGAAAGAGGGTGGCTAAGCTTTTTCTCTCCTTTTGCTTGAGGGGGCACACAAATTTTGTGTCTTAGAATTATGTCTTGAACTCGTTAAAACTCCTATCTATAATTTATACATTAGAGTTAAGTGCATGGACTCCATGGTCTTCTTTACATTGACCTTTCTTTAATTAAATAACCCATGAACCTTTTATGTATTAGTCTCACTAATAAATAAGCCCATACAAGCCTTTAATTATTAATCTCATTAATAATAAAAGCCCATTTAAGTCTAACTAATTTAATTTAATTAAATTAATCTCATTAATAAAATTAAATTACTCATTGTACTTCTAATTAATGATCTCATATTAACAAGTATCACAACAACTTATTTAGTTTAATCCAATTGTCACTAAATAAATTATGCACCCCATCCATTTAACATTCACAACACATCCCAGTCTCATGTGTGTGACTTTTTAAATTCATTCTTAATTGACAGCAAGCATAACTCGAAGAATGTGGGTACCGTCTAGGGTGCGGCCTACATCGTAGCTTAATTAAAATGAAGTGATTGAATCACTATGAACCCTTCTGATCGGGACTGTCATGCTGTATAGATATTTTGTCTTACTTTATCATAATTGACTAAAAGTCATAGATTTAGTTAAACTCACAAACTTAGTCATATAATCAATTGGCATTTCCTCATTAGACAAATGTTTTTTTCAAAAACTCCTTTCTGATTAGACTTTGCCTTGTCTAAGGACTTCTATCTCATAGAACACCAACTACATAGGATAAATGTCTTACTCACTTGCAAAGAGATAAATTCCTTGTTGAACACACACATACCCCCATATGCACATAGGTAACGGCACGTTGGACTCATGACCTTATCCCTTAATAAGAAAGATATTGGACCTTAATGCCCTAATGACATATTGATCATCATGCGCATGAGATAACCATATTATCTCAGGTCCAAAGTCCATAGATACTTAACACAATCATGAAGTAGGACGCTGACAGTGAAGAGTGAACTCCATATATCTGCTTCGTTCTACAAATTAACACGTGAGTGCCCCATTCCCCAATGGAACATCCACACACATGTATTCTCAATTTCTCATACTAAATAACATGACATTCACTGTACAAAGACAAGGTGCGCAAGTCGTTCCAACTCTCTAATGTCCCTTTAAAGTGTTTGTAACTCGCGAAATAATTTTTGTGATTGAGTACTAAGTAAGCCTTGTGTCCATATTCAAAACTCCTTATGAATAAGGCCTATTAAGTCAAACACATGGGCACATGTAACACTTTACACTGATCAAGATTCACATGCAGTGGAAGACATTCTATGATATTGTTATGAAAATTAATATTTTATTAGTTAATATAAAAAGTACATATACAACCAAATGTCTTTTTACTATCCCGCATTTTCTATTAACATTAGAGGACATATCACTAACAAAATCCCACTTGCACTCTAATGCCAATACTATTAATGCCAGTGGCTATGAGTGGGTTAGTCAAATTATTAGCTAACGCTATTTTCAATGTAACTGCGTCACCCTTTCTAATGATTTCGTGAATAATGCAATAATGCCTTTATATGTATTTGGATTTTTTATGAGACCTGGTTCCTTTGCCTGTATGATTGCGATAAAGTGGTAATGGCCAATCTACATATAGAACCACCTAAAGCTCTATTATAAACTTTTTTATCCAAACAGCCTCCTTTACCGTATCACATGCAACAATGTACTCAGTCTCAGTGGTGAAGTCCACAGTTGTGTTCTAGTTAGAACTCTTCCAACTGACTGCTCCTTCACTAAGAATAAATATAAATCTAAAGATAGACTTTCTATCATCAACATCTGACTAGAAGTCTAAATCGGTATATCTATATACTCTTAGATCACCATCTTCATACTCAAGTACCATATCCTTAGTCCTTCAACTTAAGGATGCTCTAGGCAACATTTCAATGCTCCATACCTTATTCACCTAAAACTTGCTCGTAACACTTATGATATAGGTAATATCTAGTCTTGTACATAGCATAGCATTGCGTACATTACGCTTCCAACGACTGAAGTGTACGAAACAGCTTCCATGCCCCTTCTCTCTTTGTCCATCTTTAAGTACACAGATTTCGAGAGATGGGTGCCATGACTGAAAGGTAGTAATCTTCTCTTAGGGGTTTCCATACTGAACATGTTCAATACTTTGTTTATGTTCAAAGCTTGGGAGAGACCTAACAATCTGTTCACTCTATTCTATAGACACAAATGCCCAAAATGTAGGTCGCCTTTTCTAAATCTTTCGTAGAGAAAGCTCTATATAACCAGAACATAACTAAACTTAGCATCCCAACATCATTCTAAATCAGTAGTATGTTATCCACATACAACATGAGAAATGTTATAGCACTCCCACTAACCTTCTTATAGATGTAGAGCTCATCTTTGCTATTTATGAAGCCAAATGTTTGCCTACACCACAAAAATGAAGGTCCCAACTCCTTAATGCTTACTTAAGGTCATAAATGGACATCTTAAGCTTGCACACTTTATAAGATTTGTCTCAGACCTGAAAACTACATGGCTGCACCATATAAATGTCCTCCTTAAGCATTCCATTGAGGTAAGTGGCTTTGATATCCATCAACCAAATCTATAGTCCAAGTGGGTGGCTATTGCAAGTAAAATTTGAATGGACATCAGCATGGCTATCGTGAGAAGGTTTTCTTATAGTTAATTCCCTCCTTTTGACTATAACCCTTTTCAATCAACCTAGCCTTATAGGTTTCGACCTTCCTAATCAAACCAATCTTTCTCTTATAAACCACTTTACATCCAATGGGAATAATCCCCTAGAGTGGATCCACTGAAGTCCATACCTAATTCCCATGCATTGAATCCATCTCAAATTTCATAGCCTCCAGCCACTTAGTAGAGTCTTTATCTGCCATTGTTTGATTATAGGTAAAAGGATTAACTCTATGATCATTATCTCCTATTACGAACAACTCTTGTCTATTTTCTATAATATAACTATATCTCTCTAGTGCTTAAGTGATCCTACCTGATTATTGCAATGGTTGCGTCTTAAAATGTTCCCTTCTGAACAAGAATGTGCATTATAGTCTAAGTGCTTTATTCCTTACACTCAACTTCCTTAAGCTCTATGGTTCTACCTGCATCACTTTCTTGAATAAACTCTTCCTCAAAGATGCGTGCATGATACCCAATGACAATCCTATTGTCTTCAGGTATGTAGAACTCATACCCCTGAAATCTATGAAATATCTAACAAAGTGCCCCACAACAGCCCTTGCCTCTAACTTGTCTATTTTAATCTTCTTAAAATAAGCCGAACATCCTTAGATCAACAAATGGTTGAGGCCTAGCTTCCTTCAATACCACATCTCATGCAAGGTAGAAGGAATGGACTTCATGGTGTCCTGTTAAAAACATCTGCTGTAGTAAGTATAGTATTCTACCATAAAGATATTAGTAGATCAGTAAAGCTCATCATAAATCGAACCATGTTCAACGAAGTTTGATACCTATGTTCTGCAATGACATTTAACTAAGGAGTTGTTAGTGGTCTCAATCGTGATACAATACAATACTAGTCTCCTTGAGGAACTTAACACTTATATACTAGCCTCCATGACATGATCATAATGCTTTGATATACTAACCTTTCAAAGGGTTCGTGCTTGTACTTTATCAAGTGCACATAACCATACTATGCATAATCATTGGTAAAAGATATAAATAATGAAATCCTTCCCTTGCCACTTTATTAAATGGCTCATAAACGTTAGTGTAGACTAGCTCTTACACTTCAACAGCCTTTTCTATTCATCCATCAAATGAACTTCTAGCCATCTTACCTAGGATGCAAGGTTCTCAAGTCAGATAGGGTTCTTTTTGTAATAGGCCAATAAGCCCATCTTTCTCTAGCTTACTAATCGTTGTGTCTCTGACATGGCTAAGTTTATGGTGCCACAAGTACTTGGAATTTAAGCCACCCCTTGGACATTTGTTCGAGATGGTGTTGATCACAATATTATTATCTATGTTCAAATAATATAAGCCATTCATGAGATATTACATGCCAACCAATTTATTACAATAATAAATATATCACACATTACTTCTAAACGAAAATTTATAATTCTCTTTTATTACTAATAGAATGGAAACAATAATCTTAAGTTTGTTGAGTAATAAAAGACAATCTCTCAAAACTAAACTACAACTTGATGATTGTTTTCTTGAAGCGATCCCAATCACGGTAGCTGCAACACTTGCTTCATTCCTTACCTTAGTTGCCACTTCACACTTCCCAAGAATCTTACTTCTAAGCAGATCCTGATGCGATATACAAATGTGAGTAGTGCCAAATCTAAAATCTAAGAAGTAGAAAATACACCAATCGAGCAAGATGTTTATAAACATAAAGTTCCTTACCTTCTATTGCTTTCTTAAGGCTGAGGTACTCAACGGAATTCCTCTTTTAGTACCCATTTTACTGCAGTGGAAAAACTTTCCTTTTGTTATGAAGCCTTTGCCTTATTGACACTCCCACTGACCTTAGGAATGACAAGCTTCTTCTTCTTTGCCTTACATTTCTTAGTCACACTAGAAAAGCTAAACATAGCAGAAAATACTTCCTTCCATTTTGCCCTTCATAGCTTGCTTTGCAATCACTAGGTTTTTCAAAAGCCCAACTAGTTTGCACTCAATATCATTCATATGGTAATTTACGATAAACTCTAAGAAGGAATTTAGAAGTAACAAAATGATCAAATCCATTTATAGATTGGTGTCTATAATGAAATCAAATGTCTTAAGCCTCTTAATGAGTGAAATTATCTTGAAGACATGTTTACTCACATCACCATCCTCTGTCATGCATATCATAAACAATTACTTAGATATCTCATATCTAATTGTATGACTCTACTCACCATAAAACTTTGTAGGTGAAATATGATCTCCTTTGTAATCCCCATGCCCTTTTGGATCCTTTGAAGATAATTGGTCATAACAACTAACATATAACTCTTAACCCGCATATCATCCCCTACCGATTTGTTATGAGTGGCTTTTTCCTCCTCACTAGACGTGTTAGTAAGGGCTTGTGAAATATTGGCCTCTAAAACATACTCGAGCTGCTCTAGGTTGAGAATAATTCTTAAATTTTTAAGCCAGTCGACATAGTTGGGCCTAGTTGAAATATTGGTCTCAAGTAGTGTAGAAAGAGGCGTAAACATTATTTTGATAAAAGAATACTATAAAAAATAAAAAAGATTAGTTATTTTGGTTGTTATATATGTTACCATTATCATTTTAGACTTTAAATCAAAACGGTTTCCCACTAGAGTTTTTTAATTCTGCACTCCCTCAGGTAGAAAATGGAAATTTTATTGGTAAAATCTCCTTAATGAGGATTGGGGTCTTCATTAAACATAATACACCTCACGTAATCGAGTCTTGGCATGCAAGGCTCAATGAGTGGCAATTCTTGCTAATGCATCTCATGTACAGTCCAATCTTTCCTTCAACCTATGGCCCAACAATGCCTCACATAATCAAGTCTTAGCATGTTGAGTCTATTTAAGTCACACCCATCAATTGACAACTCTTTAGATTTGAACTCCAAAGGTGGCCAACCGCTCTTAATCCTTTGAACGTCGCACATTTAATGCACCAAAAGTCATAATGTGTCGTTGTAATGTGACCCCGTGATAACCTAAGTAAAATAAGACTTTAAGTGAATAAATTTATGTTAAAATTTTGTTATTAAGTTCAAATTATTAATCAAAATAAAAAAATTTACCCATCTCAGGTGTTGCAGTGATTGTATGATAGAAATAAGTGCGAAGGAAGACATATAAGCTAATTCGAAGGCACCAAATCAAGGAAATGTAAGAGCAAGGTTCATTACATTACTTAAGTGGAGTTTTATCACCTAAATGGTTGCTTATGTGAGTCACAAACGAGGAAATAGGGGGAGACTAATAAAAAACCACCATTAATTGCCGACGGATCACTTAGGTGACAACCTAAGATTGGCCTATTACCTACTTGTCACCTAGGCGACAAGGAGGCAAGACGGCCACCGCCTCCTTTGTCAACTAGGCAACAAAGGAGGTAACAGTTCATTTTTTCTCTACCTAACCCTTAAACTAATGATGGAAAATGGATGAAAATTGCCATCAATTAAGGAGTATGGGTAGTGGAATTTCAAACCTATAAATAAGGGGTGCTCTACAAGCTAAAGGATTCATCTACAGCTTCGAATTCTTTTAGGGATCATGATTTATCATTGTAATAGTTTAGCATAAGTAGATGGTTTAAAAATGAGTTTAATGCTCTCACAAGAAGAAAAGCATGGCTTGGAGGTGAGGAATCGCTAGAGCAAGAAGGCCAAAAATGGATGAGTATGTATCCTTTGTTTCCCTAATTCCCAATGTATGGTCTTATTGAGTTAAACGAGTAAGAACTTTTTATGTTATCATTTTAATGTAATTGTCTTTTTTTATTTAGTTGTGATTAATTCTCTTCTTCTTCTTCTTCTCCTCCTCCTTTTATTTTGTTACCTAACTTGTGGTTATAACAGAAGTGAATCCACAAGTTTGGCAAGTTGTGTAAAATTGTGAATAGTGGATTTATAACGAAAGTGAAGGTCCTTTATTTACAAAAAAAATTGTGCTCAACTTTTCCTTTTTCTTTATTACTATTTTCTATCTTCTTAACTTATGGTTATAATGGGAGTAAATCTGTAAGTTAGGGCAATTGATTATAATTGTAAATGATAGACTTATAACGGGAGTGAAAGTCATATGTTCATAAGGAATCAATTATTAATCCATTGTTTATATTCTCAATTGAGTTAACTCCATTAATGATTAGATTAATTCAACAGAAGCTTTAGTATAACTTGAAAAAGTGTACTAAGGAATTAAGAGATTAATATCCTTTAAATAAGAAATTAAAGATTGATAATTAATTAAATGATAATGAAAGTGCTTACACATTTTTGCATGATGATTGTAATTAACATTTGCTTGTGATTGCTACCATACTCATTTTATTCCATCTACTTATTTAAAGTTACTTTATTTTTTGCTCAATTACTCTGAAATTCATCTTTAAATCGATTTTGCTTAATCAAAACATAATTTTATTGAAAAACAATACTCTTGCTTCCTATGGATATGACAACCCTTATTCTCCTATAATACTTGGTGCGGCCATTGTGCACTTGTAATGATAAATTCCCTATATTACCCTGTTAATGCAATGATATCACACATTAAGGCCACACTTAAGGCTATCAAGCTCAGTGGAGGATTGTGGTCATTAGCTACCTACACACAACCACAGAGGTTGCCTGCGGCAGAAACCTTAGGTTTCAATCGCGTGCCTCTCATGGTGTCGCAACTGCAGGTGCTTTTCCCACATGTGTGTATCAGACCATAGGTTTCATGTAACCTCAGCGTGGACAGCACATTAGTATGACAACCAGTCACGAGCATCTGTAGACTTTTTGTAGACTGGATGTTTCTATCCAAACTCAATTTTTCTTCTATTTTCTTAATTCCAATCACCTTCAAAACACTTTCGAAGGGTCAGTCATGCATCATATACATGTTTAATGGAATTTAAATGGAAAACTGACATAGAACATGGATTAAATCATTGAATTTCATGGTTCTGCAAGAAAAATGGTAGCTTTAACACCGCTGTTGGATTTTGTTAAGGTTTAACCATAAAAATAAAAATTATCACAAAACACAAACATGATGCAGAGCTAACAAAACAAACTCCATTTGTTTTGTGGAAAAACATGCAAGATATTGAATTAACGAGTATAAGTATCAAGATGGTACATTTGAAACGTTTTCAAACTTTTCGTACGTGATTCTTGGAGTCATGACTCTCGAATCTCAACCTCTAGATTGTCCACACAATTGGAATGCTTGTGAGCTCTTCTTACACTTTATAAAACTCTATTTGTACAGCTCTAATACAAACACTTCAGGCTAGGAGGACTTTTTCACGATAGAGAGATGCAAGAAGGTGGCTAGGTTTTTTTCTCCTTTTTGGTTAAGGGGGCCCACGAATTTTATGTTTTGGAATTATGTTATGAACTATTTAAGACTCATATTTATAGTTTAGACACTAGAGTTAAGTGCATAGACTTCATGGGCCTTTTTACATAAACTCTTTTTAATTAAATAACTTATGGACCCTTTATTTATTAGTCTCACCAATAAATAAGCCCATACAACTCAATCATATGACTAATCGGCGTATCCTCATAAGATAAATATTCCTATCAAAAACTTCTTTTTCATCACATTGCCTTGACTAAGGACTTCTATTTCATAGAACACCAACATAAAACAAATGCCCTGCTCATTTGTAAAGAGACAAATTTCTTATTGAACACACACATGCCTTTTGCTCAATAGTATGTTGGACTTATAACCCTATACCATAATAGGACAAATATTAGCCCTTAATACCATAATGATGCATTGACTGTTATGCGCATGAGATAGACATGTCATCTCAAATCTAAGGTTCACAAACACTTAACACAATCATGAAGCAGGACGTTGAGAGCTAAGAGTGAACTCCATGCATATGCTTCGTTCTATGAGTTAATGCCCAAATGTCCCATTCCTCAATGGAACATCCACACACATGCATTTTTAATATTTCATACTGAACGGCATGACACTCACCATACAAATACAAGATGTGCGAGTCATACCAACGCTCCAATGCCCTTTACAGTATCTGTATTCATAACTTGGTATGAATAAGGCTTGTTAACTCAAAAACTTAGGCACATGCAACACTTTGTGCCAATTAAGATTCACATGTATGAGAAGACCTGCCCACAATATTAATATGAAAATTAATATTTTATTAGTTAATGTGAAAAGTACAAATATAACCAAATGCCCTTCCAGTATTCCTTATTTTCTATTGATATTAGAGGGTATATCACTAACAGAAACAACCTAACACAACAAATTGTGATGAATTTTAAAAAAAAAAGATGACCACAACTAACATGCCAAATTAGTTGATACGTAACGAATTAATCCAAAGGATGCTTGGAATAACTTGATTTGAGGTTGGGATCCACAAAAATTGAGCAACACTCAAATTATATGCAAAACCAAGAAACAAAATTTTATTAATCAAAATACCCAAAGAATTCTTTTGTAAAACTAATGAAGGGTCCTTTATATAGTGTTAGGAACACTTAATAATCGATTAAATTCATGCATAAGAGTTATAGAAAGACCAAGAATTAAAATTGGAACGAAACCTTAGCTAAAATTCAATTCTTGGGCTCTAAGTTGCAATTTTGATTGGTTTGGATCTTCTTGGATCAATTCGGTGACTTTGGTATTGATCTAGATCAATCCGCACCATCACGATCGTAATTCTAAAAGCTTGGCAGGTGGCTGATTTTAAAATCCAAAAATTTTTGATCGACTATGATGCTTTGCGATTGATTCTGATACTTTATAATCGATTCAAATCCTTCAGATCTATCCTGTGATCAATCCAAGTGTATTAAGATTAATCCAATTATTGATTCGAAGCTCCCTTCTCACCATTTCACCCATGTTTTGCACCCTATTGCTCTGTGAACTCATTTTTGACTTTAGGAAACTTTCAAAATGCCCAATTACTTCTCGAAACTCATGCAAATGTGCCTTCTTAGACCCTTGAAGCTTGTCACCTTAAACTTGTACATTGAATCCTTTACTTAGCTCTTGTTTTGACTCGATGCTTGCATTAGTTTCACAATAACATGTGGTGTTGCAACATTTAATTTGAGCTATTAAATGTGATTAAGACTTGAGTCTTGAGGATGGTGCTTGAGAAGCCTCATGAAAAAAAAAATTAATTTGGTTACATTAGATTGGACCAAATCAATTTCCCATTATACTTGTCATTAATGAAATTATTAAGTAGAAGCATAGTGATCCTTTAATTTAACTAATAGGGATTAATTAAATGAAAGAATAAGACACAAATGGAATTATTTAGGTCTTATCATATTTGTTAATAATGTGATTATTAATTAGAAACATGATAGGTTTTTGATTTGATTAATAAGATTAATTAAATCAAAATATATAATTCCATTAGGCCTTAATTAATTATGGGATTAATATTAAAGGTTAAGTAGGATTTAATTATTAATGAGATTAATAATTAAATAGTCTATGGGCTAAGAATAATTAAAGGTCCTTGTAGGGAGCCTATAAAACCCATGTCATGTATGCCCTAAGTGCCATACATAAAAATAAGAATCTTACTAAATGTAGGATATTGTGTCTTGGTGCTAAATAGTTTTTGGAAAACTTCCAAATCGTAATAAGATTAGAATTATTCCTAACATTTTAGGAAAATTATTCAACCCTCCCAATCAAGAAAGAGAGAAGTTCTCTAGCCACTCCCTCGCTTCTCTTTCTTATTCCAAATCCTCCTTGCCCAAAAAGGTTTTGAGTGAGAGTCTTACAAAGGGGTTTGTAGAGGTGTGGTAAGCACTTGTTCACATTCAAATTATGTGGACAAACTAGAGATCGGGATTTAAAGACCATAACTTGAAGATCGCAAGTGCACTCAATTGGAATGCAAATCCAAAGGTACATTCTTTGCATGTCTTTCAGTGCTATTTAGTTAATGTGTATTGTATGGCGAAAATGGAATGGATATGGTATGTTATTTCCCTATGTTTGCTTTATTATTTTATGGTTCTGAAATTTTAAAACTCCATCTAAAATCCTTTGAAAACCCAACAATTGTTTCATTCTTTCAAGATTACAAAAGTTGTGGAAGGGAAATTTCCATGAAATTTCTAACTCAAGTTTATTAAGTCCTACATGCAAAAGAGTTGGTGAGTCCATGCAGAGTGACATCATGGAAAGAGGTAAGCAATCACAGATCATGTAAATTGTTAATTTTCTATTTGAATAAGTTTCCTAGTGTTGCATTGTTCGCTAGATTTGGTCTTAAGGATAACTTATACTTAATGAGTTTAGCATTCAATTGTGGATCTTAGAGATATAATGGGGTGGATGGAATTTTGAGTTTTTAGAGTATAAATTGTGGTGATATGCAAGATTGTAGTCTAAATTTGAGGAATAGCATTTCATCACATGTGTTTTAACTTTAGATGAACATCACATGAATTTTGTTCTTATTGAGAAATCTTGGTGGAATTTGAAGAGTTATAACTTGTATCTAAAAAGATTATTGAGTAGCTTGAGATATTAGGAGTTGCATGTGAATCATGAAGCAAACATAGTATACACCCTAGGATCATATGCATGGTTTCCACAAGTAATGTTTAGGAGTTCATGTTATGGTTGTTTAGTGGTAGTGCCATTTCTTGGACATAAACATAACGAACTTCATTCTTTTGATAACTATTATTGAGTGAGTTGTGCTTATCTTATTCCACGCATACATTGCTTACCTTTTATGACATTTGTGTTGCCAAAGGATTACAATGCTTGTAGCACTTTTGCTCTTAGTTTCATATCATAAAGATGTTAGAATTTTAGCAAAATTGTCTTTGGCCAAAGGAATTTATGAAACATATGTTTAATCCCAACTTAAGAGTTAATTGTAATGGAATTCCTACATATGACATGTCTGAGCATAAAGCTTATGATGAATCTACATATCATGTTGTTGCTCATACCTGTGGACAAAATAGTATAGGTATTGCATGTATATTACATAAGCACACGAGTTGTGATGTGCATGGTATCATAGGGAATGCTTGAGTGATTTGCTATTATTTGCATGCATTACATAATATTATTTGTAAAGTTGGGTAACTTATCAAGGTTGCTAAGAATGAGTCATTAAGGTATGTGATTGGAGGAAGCCTTGGAATGATGAGGTACCATGGTGTGATTAATTGGCCAATGCTTAAAAGGCATATTTAGGAATTACTTCTTTATTACTATCTTGTTGGCCACATTGAACCAGCGAAAAGCAATCATATTAACTCTTTGGAACACATAAGTGTTACCAAAATTTCTTTAATTTTACTGGAACATTTCCCTTAGAACACAAAAGTTGTTGTTGTGATGGTCGGAGCCTTCACAAAAATTTGTTTAACAATATTGATTGTAATAATTGTGGGCATGAAAATAATGATAACATTTGAGATTAAATGGGGTCTTGCATGGTAAAAGGCAAGTAAGAATGGATTAAGGTTAGTTAACCACGACATAAATGCTTAGAGGAGTTGGGGGCTATTGGAGGGGAAGAATCATAGCTGATTTGGGTGAAATATGGATGAGTAATGGAGAATTAAGGGGTGATTAATGAGGCTTTGGATAAATTGAAGCGTATCCAAACTTATCCTAGAAATAAAAGTCAAGAGAAATACCACTAGAGCTGTAGGAAAACAAAATTGTTCCCACTATCAAACCCGTTTAGTCGGTTGTTAAGGTTAAGAAAAAAAGGGAAATTTTCTAAAACTCTAACATCTAGGTAATCACTAGATCGAACCCTTGATTTCAATTTGGATTATGTAAAAAAGCTAGGAATGTGAACAATAGGTATATTCATATAGATTTTCCATGCTTGTATGAAAATTTTTCATGTAGAAGCCCAAGAGTAAATGCATACACTTAAGAAAAGTAGCCTAGATTTTACATATTTAAGCTATACATATTTGTGTCCATTAGCATTTCGGTAACTCTTGTTAATCAAAGGTGGGAAAACATGAATGACCATGTATTCTTGAATAAAATGACCTTAGACATGGATTGAATTAAAAAAATTGCCTAGAAAATAGATAAAATTGGAATTTTCAAATGTCCAGGATGATCTCGATAATGTTTGGATCAATCCCTATTGATCCAGGTAGTGTGATTGATACAGATCGATTGCAGGAGACTATGGTCATAAAAATAGTAGCTCCCAACTTGACCAACTAGGCCACAGTATCGACCCTAATCACTCTAAGACTTAACTCATCAACCAAGATCAATCGCAAACACACAATCGTAAATCCAATGAGCCCTAGATAGACCGTTCCTACATAGCATGATTGAACCTCGTCGATCCATGTAGTGCGATCAACAACGATCAAACATGAGTTCATTAAATCGTAATTCTCGAACTCTTGCGGGGCAATCCTAGTGCTGGCCAATCGATCCAACATGTCCCAATTAATCCACCCTCACCTAAGGTCAATTCAAAACCTATTTTTCACGATCTTTTCACCCGTTTAATGTTTCCAACCACCACACACCCATAGATATTCACCTTGGACATATGCAAACCACTAGTTTTTTAAACCAAGCATAGAAAACCAAACAATTAAGTGAAAATTAATTGGGTTAAATGAGAGCTAGCATAAATCTATGTAGGGAAGGATCACACTCATGACTCAAGGATGTAAGTGGTGAATTTTATTAAATTAGGAATTAAATAAGAATTATTTTGATTCAATAGGAACTCAACAACCTATAACTAGTGAACAACTGAAACAGGAAAGCCAACACCAAGTAAGTGGGTTATCTTGTAAAATTTCTACAACTACCTTTGAAAAGTTGTTTTAACATGCCTACGATTTTTATATGATGATTTAAAGATTACAAGTTCCAATTGTTATATTTGACAGAACTTTTTTTTCTAAAACTATAGATGTAAGTTTGTGCATAGAACTATTTTGTACTAAACTTTTAGATCCATGTATTTGAATGTGACTAGTTACATTAAATTGCTCGTGCCTTAGTGATGAAAAATAGTGTAAAAGAATAAGTTTCAACCAGCCCAATCGAGATAGAATTATTAGGGTCCTTAGCCAACAAAAAGTTGACTCTCTTAATCGAGGTTAAAGATTAAGACAATTAGAAAAAGCCATACGTGACCCTCTTAGTCAAGATTATAAATTGAGTCTAAGTGACCTACTCAACCAAAGTTGTAAGTTGAGCCTCATAATCCTCTTGATTAGGGTTATAGATTGAGTCGCCTAACTCACCTTAGTCAAGGTTGTAGACTATAGCCTTAATTAGTAACTAGTACACGAAATGTCTGAAACCTATGAGTAGGCTAACAAAAATCTAAAATTTAAACGGTTTTGATATTCATATTGGCATTTTACTTTGGATCTAAAAATAATTTTTAAATGATTGTGTATAATGAAATGTGCTACTATGTTCACATCCCAAAAAAGGCAATTAAACATCTTATGGGGCGATTAGTCATTCACTAATTTCAAAAACCTTTTTTGACAAATGACAACAATGGAGAAAAGGACATTTGAGGTTACTAGACTGCTGAGATAGAAGGAAAGAGAAATTTTAGCTATTGCTTTATTGTGTCAATTACAAATTAAGAATGTAATTAAATATTTTCCGCAACGACAGTATATTTTCGAACTTTGTAATTCAAACATCATATTGTGAAATGATTTATAACTAATGATTTAGTTACGTTGATTGAATCAGCTTTGGTGCCCTTAAAAATATGCGTCTCTAGATACTATCATATTGTATCTCAAAATGGGGGTGTAATAGTTGTTAGAATAAAAAGACCTAAAGGAATTCAAAAGCTTGTGTTTGAACATGGATGACTAGACTTATTAAGAAGTAGCCATAGTCCGGTGGCAATGTTCTTGACACTTGAAGAGATTAAAAGGCCATCCCATATAACCATATTTGACTATGGGATTACTCAACAATCTAGGGAAGACTTTTCAAAGTTTGTAACTTGTAGGAGGGAACAAGTTTTTCCATGTCCATAACAAATCTGAGTTGCAAAACACATGTATAAGATACGAGCATTATTAGTAGTATACTAGATTATTTCTCATTAGAACTTTTGTTTTGTAGGTAACAAGGATCCTTTCGAATTGGGAGCAATTCTTTTGTAATAGAACGGGAATGATGCGAGTGCCGAGCTAGAGCAAAAGCTAATTAAAGAATCGAACAAGCAAGTTGAAGCTAATGAGTTTAAGGAATCCAAGATGACACTTGTGCATGTATTTCATAAGGAATTTGGATGCTTGAGAAGGATCAGGAAGCCAAAGAAAAGCTCATAGATCAATAAGGTGCAATGTAAAGCTAATGATAGCATGATAAAGGCATTCAGATCGATCTTAGATCGATCCTAGGTCAATCAAGATCAGCCTTAGAGTCACCAAATCAATCACAAGACCTAGGATCAACATTGATGTTGAAAAGCTAGATCAACATAGCAAGGCAATAGACCTTTTGTAATTTTAAGGACCTATTTGCCAACTTTACCAACATCTAAGTCGACTTCACCATTTCAATGCTAAGTGAAGGAAAAACTAAGTCACAAAATATATTATCAAATACAGTACTTCCTATAGTGCAAGGGAAGGAAAAACTCCTAAGTCTTTAGCATTGGTGGTAAAATGTTTCTATTCTATATGTTGTCTTCAAATCTTCCAATTTCTTCTTCCCAAAGGCGACATCTTGCAAACCTTACTCCTTTACCTTGTCAGATAAAGCTTTTATGGGTATGGATATTTTGGGTTGTAAGGTGGTGGTTCATTGGCTACCTTGTCCTCTTTTTTCTCCACTTGTAGGGTTGGCACTTCTTTATTCTTTTTATCCTCCACTACCAACATACTTTTTATATGTTCTATTGGGTTATTTTCAGTAGAACTAGATTGTGTACTTGTAAGTCGATTGGTCATTTCCTTGGAAAGCTGTTCCACTTGCACCTCCTAGTTTTTAACGGAAGATTGTTGATTCTACAACAAAGTGTCAGTACAATTTATATGCTCTTGTGTAATCTTAGCTAGATTACCTATTATCACATGTGTCGACTTCGCAAGGTTGCTAGCAACATTCTCTAAAGATTGTTTCTTGTCCTATTTGTAAGTTGCTTGCAATCCTAATGGATTTTATTGGCTTCTCCAAGAAAAGTTCAGATGACTCCACCATCCAGGATTATAGGTATTAGAATACGGATTATTGCCTTATCCCTCTTAATTACCTACAAAATTTACTTGTTCTTTAGGTCTAGTACTTGGTCCTACTCCTCAACATTCATGCATGGGTTGTGGACCTACACACATATCACAACTTTAAATCATAGAAACTGAAGAAGAATTATTTCTTACCACTATATTATCAATCTTTTTCGACAACAGATACACTTTTTCAAAGAGTGTTGTCAATGTATCTACATCATGCACACTAGAGATCTTTCTTGCTATGGACCTCTTAGTTGGCCATTAGTAAGCATTTGCAGCCACCTCTTCAATTAAAACCTGAGCCTCTTCTCACAACTTCTTCATGAGAGATCCATCTACAATTGCATTAAAAAAATTACGTGTAATTGTCTAGTAATCCCACTATAAAAGGTTTGTACCTACACCTAGAATGGGTAGCGATATTGTGGGCACTTTCTAAGTAACTCCTAACCTCTCCCACACTTTTGGCAGTGTCTTATACTCCAATTGCTTGAATGTGCCTATTTCTAGCCTCAACTATGCAGTCTTGGCAGATGGACAATATTCTACTAAGAACATGTTCACCATATCTTGCTAAGTCACTATGCTTTTAGGAGGTAAAGATTGCAACCATTTTCTTGTCCTATCCCTAAGAGAAAAAGGAAAAAGTCTTAGTTTAATTGCATCATCAAAGACTCTATTAAGTTTAACAAATGTCATAGATTTTCTAAGAAGTGAGCAAGATGGGCGTTTGTGTCCCCTATAAAGCTCCACCAAATTGATGTAGCTACACCATGTTGATGAGTGTAGGGTTTAGGTCGAAATTTTTGGCAGCTATTGGTAGTCTAATGATGCCAATCAAATAAGGATTCATCGTTGGTTGCACGTTGTCCCTAATAGCTCTTTAATTTAGCAAAGGAAGTTGTTCTTGAGGTTGTGGTGGTGGGTTATCTTCCATTATTTTAGTTTCTTGTATGTGCCTAAATAGAGCTCTTTCGCCTCCTATACAATGTCCTTTCAATCTTTGGATCAAACTCCAGCTCCTAGCTTTTTGTCCTGCACATACAAAGATTCTACAATAGTTCCAAAATCTACCCTCAATGAAAATTTCAATTCAAAAGGCAAGATAAGAGAAGAAAAGAGAAAAATCAAGAAAGAAGTAAGAGAAAGAAAAGAAAAGAAAGGCTAAATCTATTAGTCCCTCAAAGTGTTTGATTGCACTCGTCACTCTCCCTAACAATGGCCCTGAAATTTGATGTGTGTCTTCAACATACCAAAATTAAATTTATGAAAACTAATACCTTAGTGAGTACAAGTGACAAGTCCATAAGGAAGGGTTGTGTGTCTATCAATCTACACATGCTCCTATTAGTTAAGCTATCAAAAAGTAGTGAGAATGAGAAATCATAAACCAAAAATAAACATGTTGTAAACAAAATCACAAATTTGAAGTGATGAAGTACTAATAATCTAAGAGTCTAGTCCCTTGTGTTGTGTTGGTTTCCAATGTATGCCAATTTATGTTAATTATCAATTTAGTTGCTTTGTTACAAATTGTTAACCTAAAGTATATAGGATACTCTCCTGAACTCGCCTACAACTTTAACTTAAAGTTTTAGTGGATTTTCCTAAGTCAAATCGAGTCAAGTGATTAAAGTTTAAAATTAACAATATTTACTTGATAACATGCAAAATTATATTACATTTGCACCCCTGATATGAATAAATTAGGCATGCATGTTAGTTAAATTGAAAAAATATGTCATCGTGTATGAATTGTATTGAATATGATGATTTTGGAGGAAAAATGTATAGATGTAGGGTAACTTATCAATTTTGGACATTTTCAACACTTAAACTATACTTTGATATTTATAGGAAAATGTCACAATCATTGATGGAAGAGCTGCACGCATAGAAAGAGGATTTGTAATTGCACAGATCAACCACAAACAACACTGGAATTTTCGTGGCCATTTGTTGCAATCGCGGGGACAAAGGGCTTGAGTGCAAGAAGCTATGGTACGATAGCGGAATTGGGTTGTGAAGCATTCTAGAATTTACACAAATGGATGTAGTGACCACAATGGTGCACAACACGAGCGCAAGGAGAGACATAGTGACTATAGACCACAATTACCTAATTGATGTAAATTTTACCCCTAGGGCCACGAACATGAAGATGCAAGGCACCATCGCGAGACATGGTGGTGCAATCGTGGTAGCCGGCATGATAGAATTTCTAAATTCAACTCCGTATGATTTTTCAAGGGTTTTTTGTCTTTTCACTTACTTATATGAACCAGAGGCACTATATAATTATAAATATATGTTCTCCACACCTTGGAGAGGGAGGGGGGAGTAGACTTAGTTTTATTTTCTTAAATACTTAGAAGCATAGGATTACAAGGTTGAAGGTTGGAAAAGGAGAAATCCACACTAAGAGCTGAAAGCATCTTTATCACACCTCGCAACGCAGAATCATTGGACTAAATTCTTCATACTTTTTCTTGTGTTTTTACTTTGTTTGGAAAATGAACAATTTAGATATGAGTTTTATTGAAATTATAATATGGTTCTAAATTCCTATTTAGTTCCTTGTGCTTGTGTTTGGTGAAAGATGTATGCATGAATTTTGATGAATTGTCCTTGCATGGTTATTTGCAATTATTGAATTGAATAGCAATTGAGAGATCTACTAATTAATCTGTAGCTATGCAAGGAATAATGGAAATAAAACTTGTGGGCTGGACATATAATTTGTGAACATTAATTCTATGAGAATAATAGGAGTGAAATCATAGAATTAATGTAAGTAAGCATTGTTAATCATCAAATTTGAATTCTTTGAGTCAAATTAAGCTGGGATACCTACTAAAATTTGGAGTTAAAGTTATAAAAAAATTCAAAAGAATATCCTATAGATTTTAGATTAACCATTTGTAATCAATGAAATTAAATTGATAATTAATATAATTTAACACATATGGGAAACCAGCACAACACAAGTGGCTAGATTCTTCAACTACTGGTACTCCACCTTTGTCTTATATGCTCTATTCCAAGTACTTGCTTTTAGTTTGTATTCATTTTCCTTTTGTTTCATTTTTTTAGGCCTAACTAATAATTACTCTATTATATTAATAAACACAAAACCTCTATTTATGGAAATGATACCTATGCGCACCACAGTATTAGGTTCAATTTCAAATATAAATTTTAATATGGTGACAACCCACGATCAAATTTTAGCACTATTATTGGGGGAGGGCAACGAGTGCTATTGAACACTCTAAAGAATTGCTAGATTAGACCATTTTGTTTTTCTTTTATTTCTCTCTTTATCTCTTCTCTCTCTGATTCTCTTTTTACTTTTTGGTTACCTCACTGCTCTAAGGTCACATTCTTGTTTGTGGAAACAATTGTATGCATAGGAGCAAAAACATTGATTTTGATTTTGCTATAGAAATTGAATGAACTCTTTTCATAGGAACTCTTTTTATGAGTCATATTTGTGTACAAAGGCTCATCCTACACATGAGTGTAGACAAGAAAGAACAAATAGTGGTTAGAAAAAATAAGTGAATTATATAGGTAATGCAAGAGTGTAAGGTAACAACTCATATATAAACAGCTACAATCCAAGTTGGAGAAAGCATCCAAAATTTTCCTAGAGAAACTCTTAACTCTTCTAGGCATTCAAGCATCACACCCATAGTAAGAAAAGAAACAATCATTAAAGGAAATTATGCAAAATCTTATGAAGTTAACTCATGAAATAATAAGTAACCTTGCAAGGACCCAATAACGAATAGAACTGATGCTTTCTTGCAGAACCAACAGTTATCAATCAGAAATCTTGAGGTGCAACTTGAGCAATTGGAAAAGGAGATGATAAATAAGTCGGCAAGTATATTACCTAATATTACTAAAAATAATCCAATTGAGCATGTGAAAAGTGTGTAGGTAATAGAAAGTAAAGAGGAAAAAGAAGATCCACCTACTAATGTCCACAAAGAAATATAAAGGAGGACAAAGCACAAGCTATGGAAAAGGAATAGATAATTACACCACCACCATATAAGTCGAAAATTTCATATCCATAGAGGCTCATTCCAATAAAAGTAAAGGAGCAGGTGAGTAAATTTCTTAATAATTTTGAGAAGTTAAATGAAAATACTCCTTTAGTTATAGAAATTAAAATAACTCAAATGTGGTAAAGTGCTTAAAATATGTGATGAGTACGAATAGGAAATTAGGAAACTTAGTAGGCAACCCAGCTGAGGAAAATGTGTTACCACCAAAATTAAAAGACCTTTGGAGTTTTTCCATCTCTTGCACTATAGGAAGCACTTCATTTGATAATGTATTATGTGATTTAGGTGCTAGTATAAAAGCTATGTCCTTGTATAGTTTTCAAGCACTTGGTATGGAATCGGTGGAGCCTCACGCATGAAGATTAAGTTGGTAGATAGATCAATTACAAGGCCACTTAGGCTTGTGTATGATATCTTGGTGAAGGTTAGTGGCTTTATTGTTCCCACCGATTTTGTTGTATTAGACATGGAAGATGAAAAGGGGTAAAATATTAGCTTTGAATGTCTTTTCCTTACCACCACAAAGGCAATAATAGATATGGAACAGAGTAGTTTGACACTACACGTAGGACTTGAAAAGGTAACATTTTTTGTGTACTCAACACCCTCAATCACTCACACACAAGAAAGAAGATGTAATATTTCTTGAACTTAATAATGTTACTAACAAGCTTAGTGGGAAGCAGTTGCAAAAGAAGAAGTGTAGGGACTAGAAGGTGAACAAAAGCCAAGTATGGGGGAAGAGTCGAAGGAACTGCCAAGGTAAGACAAAGGAATAAATTTTAGAAGGAAAGTAAGGAAGAAAAGAATGGGAATAAGGAAGAAGTAAGAGAGACTGGTGTTTTATTAGGGAGTTATAGATCCTCAAAACCTCAATTAAATCACCTTAGGCTATGAGTATTATGTCAAGTTGTAGACATCAAATACAGTACTTCTTAAGAAGCAACCCAAGCTATCTTTTTATTACTTTTAGTTATTTATTTTATTTTTGTGTTTGCTTTGTTTGTGTTGCAGGGCAATCATCTATATTATTGTCTTAGTGTAGGATTTTAAGAAAGGAAAAAAGGTGATTGTGCATGGATAAGCCCAAGTAAAAAGAAAAAGTATAAGTGCCACACCTTACCAAGTTATCGCATTCATTGTTGCCTGTTATATTTTTATTTGTGATAATGTGATCGATTGTGACAGCAAGCTAAGTGTGTGGGGAGGTGGGGGGGGGGGGCAAAGTATAGGAAATTTTAAATGGAAAATATAATGTCATTACATGTGGTGTGATTGCTAAAATGTTTATGCAAGCAAGTGTATGGTTTATACGGTTAAATTGATAGCATAAACATGGTTTGAACTTGTGGCCACTGTACTTAATTTATGAAAAATGTCTTGATAGAAATTAACTGTTACTTTGTTCTTTCATTGTTCTTAAGATAGCGCGCTAAATTTAAAGTTGAATGCATGGTTCCTATTTCTTTGAGCACGCACTATTTACTCTTAATTTTTAGACAGTTTGAGAAGTTTTATGGTGAAGATGAGATGATTGAATTAAGGACATAAGTCTTATCTTAAGTGTTGGTAAATTCTCTAGCGAATGAGGGACTTTAACTTAAAACGAGAGAGTGATGACTTAGAAAAAAATTGAATGAAAACAATCGTGAAAAATATATATATATGAGCATGACAAAAATTAGTCTATTTCACTTATTGGAGCATTTGAGTAACCAAGATTGCATAGTGATCCCTGTTGATTCTTACATAAAAATGTTACCTAATTATAAGTATGCAAAATATCTTGAGTCAGTTGTAAGTTGAGTAGCTAGGGATGTGCAGTAACTTTTATTCATTTTCATGTTAAAAGATTTCCAACTGCTTAAAAAAAATTAAAGGCATGATAGATAAGATGGAAATAAGTGTGGGGGAGAATGATAAAAAAAAAAATTATTAGACCACATGAGTCCTTTGGAGAGAATTAATGGTGATTGAACTTATTTAAAAGAAAGTGAATTAATCCCCAAAGTGAGAGGTCCTAGATTTGATTGTTATGAAATTGCTATAAAATTATCAAGAGATTGAAGTGATTGGAGGTTGAAGAATAACACATAGATAGGAACTCATGTTGAAAACACTTTAAATTGAAAGTACTATGATCTTGAATGATGGAGGACTAAGTGACATGCGCATATAATTAACTTCAAAAATTAAGAAAAATGGCGAAGTTCATAATTTTATGTGTCCATATATTAAGTGGGAGAGAGTGTTTGCTTGTGGACAAGTAAACAAATAAGTATAAGGGTATGATAACATTTAAAATTATAATATATTTGTACTTCTAGGATGTTTAGATTAGGCATACATGTGAGTTAAAATAGAGAAAATATATTGTCATGTATGACTTGTATTGAATATGAATATTTTGGAGTGCAAAAGTGTAGATGTGACATTAATTATCGATTTTGGACATTTTTTACACTTAAAATATGCTTTGATGTTTGCAGGCAAGTCTCCTAATTACGAATGGAAATGTTGCAACCGCAAAAAGAGGATTCGCAATTGTATAGATCGATCGCAATCAACACTGGAATTTCAATAGTCTTTTGTCACAATTGTGGGGATAAAGAGTGAGGGCATGGGAAGTTGTAGCATGATAGCAGAATTGGGTCATAGAGCATTCTGGAATCTGTGTAAATGGATGTTGCAACTATAGTAGTGTAGGGCACGAGCGCGAGGAGAGATGAAGCAATCGCGGAACATAATTACGTGAAGGATGTAAATTTTGTGCCTGGGGCTATGGACGCGAGGATGCAGGGTGCAATTGTGAGGCATAGTAGCATAATTATGATAACCGATATGACAGAATTTCTAACTTCGACTCTACATGATTTTTCATGGGTTTTTTCATCTTTTCATTTACATACATGAACTCTAGGCACCACATAACTATAAATATATATTCTCCACGTCTTAGAGAAGAGAGTAGACTTAGTTTTATTTTCTTAAACACTTAGAAACATAGGATTACAAGATTGAAGGTTAGAGAAGGAAGAATTCATACTAAGAGCTTAAAGAACCTTCATCACACCACGTAACGCAAAATCATTATACTAAGTTTTTCATACTTTTTCTAGTGTTTTTACTTTGTTTGGATGATGAAAAATTTACACATGGTTTTTATTGAAATTATAATGTGGTTCTAAATTCCTTTCTAGTCGTTTGTGCTTCGGTTTGGTGAAATATGTATGCATGGGTTTTAATGAATTGTCCTTGCACGGTTATTTGCAATTGTTGAATTGAATAGTAATCAGTAATTAGAGAATCCACTAATCAATCTATGGTTGTGCGAAAATAATGGGAATGAAGCTTGCAAACTAGATATATAATTTGCAAAAATTAATTCTATGAGAATAATATGAGTAAAATCATAGAATTAATATGAGTAAATATTGTTAATCACCAAATTTGAATTCCTTGACTTGATTTAGTCTAAGAATACTTACTAAAATCTACAGTTAAAGTTTTAAGAGAGTTTGAAAGAATATTCTATAAACTTTAGGATTAACAATTTGTAATTAATACAATTAAACTGATAATTAACATAATTTGGCATACATAGGAAACCATCATAACATAAGTGACTAGATTTTTCAATTATTGGCACTCCATCACCTTTATCTTGTGTGCTTTGTTCTAACTGCTTGCATTTAGTTAGTATTCATTCCTTTTTTTTTTTCATTTTTGAGGTTTAATTAATAAGAACTCTATTATATCAATAAGCACAAAACATCTCCCAGTGGGAATGATACTTATACCGACCACAGTAATATGTTTAATTATAAGTTTAAATTTTGTTGTGGCGACGATCCACAATCATTACTTGCACTACTCCTATGATTTCACTCATTTTATTTCCACAAAATTAGTGTTTACAATTGTATGTCTATCGCATAGGTTTTAATTTTGTTATTCCTTGCATAACCATAAATTAATTAGAGAGTTGATCAAATCCCCCAATTACTATTTAATTTAAAAATAGGAAATAATAAAAGTAAGGACAATTAATTATAAAGTTGCTTATACATCTTCACCAATCACAAATATAAGAGATTAGAAAAGATATTTGCAACTCATCATGAAATTAATAAAAACCAATGCTAATTTGTTCATCATCCCAATCAATATGAAAAAAATAGAAAAGGTTTAGCAAAACTTAGTTTAAGACTTCTATGTTGCGTGGACCAATGAGTGCTTCTCCAACTATGTCATGGATTTTTCGTCTTCTTGGCTCCAATCTTTGTTTCTAAGCTTTTTAAGTGTTTTGAAAGATACAAACTAACTAAAGACCCTTAAAAACTATGGAGAATATGTGTGTGTGTGTGTGTGTGTATGGATGCCAGAAAAGACCAAATAGACCCCAAGATCACATGTAGGAATTTCATCTCATTGCGACTCATGGTTGCTATTGCCTTTCGCACTTGAGACCCCAAACTTAGGAATTGTGTTGCTCACTTCTCAAATTTCACGATCGCACCATCCTATCTTGAGATCGCACTTCTCTTTCTTGTAGTCACAATCCTCAATTGTGATAGAAACAATCCCTCATCAAGTGTGCACTGTGGTCAAGCTCGCACTTGCAAACAACACCTCTGCAATCACAATCCTCATATCTTGTGGTTGCCAAGTTCTCTCTTGTGGCCACGAACAGCTTCCTTGTGGGCATGAAACCTACATTTCGAACAAAATTGTCTTATAAATGTACATAATGCTCAATTTCCCTCAAATATCACCAAAACTACATTTAAATACTCCTAAGTCATTGCAATTGACACTTTATCTATATTTAAACATAATGCAACCATTTTTACCCAACATACACGCAAAATTAGACTACAATGTTGTAAAAATATAATATAAAATCATGACTTATTACATAATTATATGAATTGCATCATTTTGATCATTTTTAGTATTAGCATTAAGATTTTTTCCCACTTTATCACTCTCATTTCTCTTCTTATTCCTAGTTTCACTGCCTCCATTATCACCCTCCTTAAGCATCATCCCCACTCTCATTGTCTGTTTTCTCAATTTCTTCATATTCATTCATTGGCTCAGTCAACAAGCTTATTCACTGGCCCACTCACAAGCTAGTTCACAAATTGAAAAATGTCTTTAGTTTCAACATATGTATCGATATTCTCATTTGGTATAACCCAAACACCTGTGTAACATCCTCATTATTTTGTGCACACATTTTATCATTAATACTAGATTGCAACAAGTAAAAGGCAAGTGTTTTTGTTTAAATATTTAAAACACTACTTAAAACAAGGGTACCAACTTTAATGACCAAGAATGCATAATCATATAGACATATATTTTTCAATATTGAAACATTATCCTCATGGTAAACAATGAGACTATAATTTTTTTTTTCAACAATCAAGTGAGAAAACACGAAATTTATGTTCATGTATCTCAAAATTTAGGAAAAAAAACAAAACAATATAGTAATGGATGTTCATTAATAAATGCATAAGATTCCAGTAGAACTAGGGTTTGAAATAAAATTTGGGAATTTTAAAAAACCAATGTGAAGATCCATTCAATAAGCATATAAATTCAAGTCCAATCATTAAAAAAATATAATTTTTGTACAAAAATGAAAAATAGAATTAACAACAAGATATGCAATAACAACATAATAAAAGTAAACATCACAAATAGAAAAGCTAACTAAAGACTCCATAATAAGGCTTAAAATACCCTTTTTATTGTCATTTTAAATTGGTCTAACTGAAAATTAGTACACTAAATGAATTTTTCTCAATCATTAATAGCAAGAATGGCTTAGAATGTTCAAAATTGATGGTTTTTTTGTGAATTATTGTTGGAGAAGAGGTAATATTGATAGTACAAGGGTTTGGTGTTTGAGCACCAAGCACCCACATTTGTTTACAAAATATTAAAGGGTAAATTGTCCTCTCAACTTAAACACACTTTTGACCCTTTTTTCTAGTTTTACATTAGACGAGTAAAACAATCATTCCAATAGAAATTATTGGAATATTGATTGTTTTGTTAATTTAAAGAAAGTAATTGTAATTTTTTAAATCATAATGGTCTTACTATATCTATTGTAAAGATCACAAGCAAAGGCAACAACATAGTATATTAATTATAATATGCCTCTTTATTGGTACTTTTATGAAGAATAGAATTTGGTTATAATTTATAAATTTATCAATCTACTATGAAATATTTAATAGAAAATATTCAATTTTTTATTACTTTTTTGCAAAAATGTGTGCTCATATAACTAAGTATCCGTGACATATCATTGAGTATATAATGCTATTTAGCTTAGAAATTAAATTACACAATTGTTTTTATTTTAAGAACTTTTATTTTCGGTCATTTTTTGACTTATTATATTTATTTGTATGTTTTATTTCTTTATTTTCAAGTTCTTTTAATTTTTCGTAATTTTTTTATTTTAAATATTTTTTACGTTAAATCTATATTATGTTATCAAGGAAATAAGGCCTTTTTGATTTCACAATGTAAAATTATATAGCTAGATTTTTTGAAGTCCTTTTATTTTATTTTTTAATTTTTTTTCTTTTAACTTATTATTTTTATGCACATTTTCTCTCTAATTTTCTCTATGTTCAAACTCTTTTAATATATATATATATATTTATTCATATTATTTTGATTTTAAATAAAATTAATTTTATTATTTAAAATATAACAACCTTATAATTTATAATGGAATTTGCTAGCCTTATTATTATTATTACTAATTGACATTCATTGAACATAAATTTAAAATCTAATTTTGAAACTGCTGCAGCCCATCCGAATTGTCGCCATAGTCCATACCCGTCGGAGAAAAGGCACGCGCACGGAAAACCTACATAACTCGGACGCGAAGAATCAGCAGTCACAGACGCTAGAATCCCACAGCCTCCAACAGCACCACAGCAGCAGCAGCATGGACTTCGCGGAGCAAGCCATAAATCTATTCGGAGAATCTGATGAGGAAGAGGAAAACAACAACAATTACTCCAACAACGAGGAAGAGGAACAGTATAAAGAGCCGCGGCAGCGGAGCTCCTCCTCTTCGTCCTCGTCTTCCTCCTCATCCTCGGGCGGGTCTTCCTCGGCATCTTCTTCTGCATCCTCCTCATCCTCCAATCGCAGTAGCAGCGCTGAAGAGCACAACAACGACAATTATGGCGAAGTGAGGTCTTCCTACAATAACCACAATTATATCCACAACGATGATGGCAACGCCGACTATTACAAGAATGATGAGATGGTTGAGGATGATAAGGATCTGTTTGGCTCTGATAATGAGGATTACGTCAACATACCCGCCAACAGTCCCTACCCTGTACCAGGTATACAGCTTCTTCGTTTTTCTTTGGTTGATTCTTATGGGATTTGAAGTCGATTCCCGTTGCTGGTTCTTTTGTGGATTGTTTTATTCCGATTTCATTCCGGATTTTCTATCAAATTGAAGGATACCCTTTCGAAAATTTTGTATCTATTTTTGCGTCTCAGACCTTTCTCTTTATTCGTGACTTATAGTTTGGGTTTTAGGCATTTTTCTTAGGATTGCTCACAATTTTGTCTGCCTTGTGGTTTTTTTCTGGTTTTTTAATAGATAGCTGTGATTTGTGTTGGGCCACTGGTAATAAATATCAATTTTCAATCTACCTCCGGATATTTACGACAAATCCAAACACCAAAAAAGCAGAAATGTCGGTTGACAATAACATTGAAAAGAAAAAAAAAGTAAGCTACTGTGGTTCACTCTTCAACGAGCTATGCTTATGAGACAAGTTTTGAAATTATTTTTAGACTACGAAATAAATAAAAGCATAAGAGAGATTTTTATAAAAACCTTTTAGAGAAATAGCATGGCAAGTGAGTTAAAAACAAAATAAATGTTTTTTAAAAACTCTCCAAATAGTCATTTACTATTTTGTCACTTACAAGAATGTCCGTAAATTTTCTTTTATCTCTCCCCCACTCTAATAATTTCCTCACACACCAAAATAGCCTCACGCTCTTAATTTGCTTGCATTGCTTGCTTGAGCTTGCTTCCACAGCTTTGCACTCCAAAATGTTGTAGAAACTCATTTATTTATGGATGGGATGAGGTAGCGTAGAGGAAAGCTTAGCCTTCCTTTCCTTCTTTATATGTTTATTTAAATATTTTGAGGGGCCGCACTATTCTTGTTGTTGACCTTGGAATTGTGAGACTAGATGTCATCTTCACCACCAATGTGAAATTCTTATCAAAGTCAATCCCTTTATTTTAATGAAATCACATAACAACTAGAATTGTTTTGAATTGTGGTTGGAAGCTATGTTGCTCATGTTTGAACACTCACTTCAAAGCCTTCTTACCCTTTGGTAACTTCACCAATTTAAAACTATTCGTATAGGAACTTCTTGCACAACTCATTTGGTGTTTATTATTTAAAGCTCCTTTAAAGTTGTGGTCCTCTCCATCAGTAATACCACATATTGTTCTGAAATATTTGTCAGAGTGTAGTTGGATTCTAGTAGATTTTCTTGCGCTAGGGACCCCCTAGAGTTAGTTGTTGATCATGAATACTATCCTCATAAAAATCCTTTGATATATGTACATTTTGATCACCTATCTCCAACTGATTATCTTGAGCTCCATCTCTAACTGATTTTCTCGAGCTCCATCTCCAACTTATCTCTATAATATTACGATTATTGGAGGATTCAAGTGCAGGTTTACTAAACTGCTGTCAGAGTTGGAAGAATTTTCTTGAGGTTTCTTAACATACTTAGTAGTTTGATTTTTCACAAATACAGCATCATAACTCCTAATGAGTCTACTCTAGGTTGGATCGTAAATCTGTAGCCAAACTGATCTTGGCCATAGCCGATGAATACACATTGTTGCATCTAGACATCAAGTGTTGACCTTTCGTCCTTTGGCAAATGTATAAAGGCTTCACATATGAACACCTACAAGTGGTCTTAGTAAACATCCTTTACTGACCATGCTCTCTTTGGAGATATTTCTAAGAGGAACATAAGGTGAATGATTTAACACATGAGCAACCGTCAAAATTGCCTCACCTTAGAATGCCTCCAATAACTTTACATGTGAGAGTAGACATCTTAATATCTGCATCAATGTCTTATTCATCCTTTCAACTAATCTATTCAACTACAGTGTCTTTGAAGGTTTTGTTTGATGTTGAATCCATTGCTCCTTAAAGTAAGAATGAAAGGGCTTAGTATATTCTCCACTATTATCTATTTGAACACACTTCATCTTCTTGTTTGTTTACCTCTCGACTAAAGTTAAGAACTATTTGAAAGCTGTTAGCAGCTGGTCCTTGGGTTGTAGAAAGTAAACCCATATCTTCTGAGAATAATTATCAATGAAAGTCACAAAATATTAAGAACTACCAAGTGACTGTGGCATTGGTCCATATAGGTTTGATTATATTAGATCTAACATATTCTTTATTTTAGAATTAGGGGAACTCTTGAAAGCAACTTTAATTTGCTTTATTGCTAGACAATTAGCACACTTATTCAAATGTATTGGATCTAATCCCAGTAGTGCATTCTTTCACGCCAAACAAGTGATACTCTTTTCACTTGTATGACTTAACTGATTGTGCCTTTACTTGATGGCACTATCATTCTCCACTTTATTCACTGCATTTTGGGAGAGCTTCATCCACTCTTGGCCACCGCCATTGATACTTAAGTGAGCTTCTATTAGCCATTAAAGAAGGTGCTGCAGAAATCCTAAACCTTCATCATCTAACTTATATGTGGAAATCAAATTCGGATGTATGTTTGGAGTATGCCTGAAATCCTCTAGGACTAGTTGCGTACCATTCTCAATTTTCAAACACATTTTCCATATTTGTAACTTTTGAAAAATTCTCATTTCCATGCTCTCTGCACCAAAATCTTCAGGTATATATGATAAGAAAAATTCCTTCTAAGATGTTACATGAATGATACACTACTATCTATCACCAAATTGGTATCTTGAATAGCAAGATTGATAATATTATCTTCATAGACGAACCCATTGGTAACACTTGTTTATTCATTGCTGCTATCCTCCTTTTTTTCCTTAACCTTTGTTCTTCTTTTGGCCACCTTTGAACTTCCAACAAAATCACTATATATGACCTTTCTTCTTGTAGTAATGACACTTAACTTTGACTTATTTGTTTGACTTTCCTCTGCTTCTATCCTTTGGTTTTAGATCTCTAGTTGACTCATCCCCTTCAAATTTGCAACAAGGACATCTATTTGTGATTAAGCACCTTGTGACCTTGTCTCCTCAATTCATGACTCCACTTTTGACAAATTCCATGTTCACTAAACCATTTGGTGCATAATTTGTTAGTGAAATCTTCAGAGTATCCCATGACTTTGGCAGGGAGGCTAGCACTAACAAAGTAAGCACCTCATCATCAAATTTTATGCCCATCCTCGACAATTGTCCCACAGTTCTTTATAAATCTTTTAGGTGATTTGTCATTAATGTCCCCTCTTAGTACTTCATTTAGAGCAGTTTTGTGAAGTAAAACAATTTATTGTTATTGAATTTAGAAGCATACAACTCCTCTAACTTGTTTCACGGAGTTTGTGCATGAGTCTCATTACAAATCTGGTCATACACATCATCTTAGACAAATTTGTCGAATAAAAGCACACTTGCTCATGTTTAAATTTTCATTTCTTGTTTAACTTGCCTTTTGATTTAGCAGTATAAAACACTGGCAAATGCATTTTTGTCACAAACAAGAGGCCCTTTCTTTTTACTTATTCATTTATGGTAATTTGTGTCGTTCAAACTGATAATCTTACTCGTCCTTACTTCTATGGCTTTCAAATAAATACTAGGGTTCTGAAATTGATGGTTGGGCCCAATGGTAAAAAATATCAATTTGTGGTCTTTTCACTAAATACCCCGACAAAACTAAACATCGACATATCTAAAATGTTGTTCAATAATAGTTGCATAGCGAAAACATAAAAATGGAAGCTATAGTTTGTTAGGCAAGTTAGCCATAAAACATTGGGGCAAAAGGGCTATAGATTGACGGCAAAAAGTGAATAAATAAGAAATTAAATATGAGCAATAAAATAATAACATGCAATTTAACGTGGCCACCCTTTAATGGGATATGTCCATAGCGTAAGTTTCGAAATTGTTTTTTAACTACTAAATAAATAGGAGCAAAAAGGGGAGATTTTTGTAGAAACTTTTTAGAAAAACAACACAACAATCGAGTTAAAAATATAATAGTGGCATTCAAGTGTTTCTTGTTGAATAGATTGGAAAAATTCAATCATACATGATAATTGAAAAAGGTCTCGATTTATAATGTAGGATGATTACAATCATACCAATAAAATGAATTGTTTTAACTTAAATATAATCTTAAAAATTAAGAAATAAAATATTTTAATCCTATAAATATGAAAACTAAATATGCAATATATCAAAATAAATATTCTTAAATTTTCTCTAGCAATCCTCCTTAGGTTAAACATGGGGTAGTGTTAACATATGCAACTTAAGACTCCATATTGAATGAAATAGCCGCATTACTCAAGGATTTGCGTCACATGCGACAGCTAAAGTATCCAAAAGTAGATAATAGAGCTATTAAGGTAGCTAACACTAGAGAAATAATGCTTGTGTAGTTGGCAACTCTAGAAAATCACACTTGTATGGTAAGCAATAATAGAAACTATGAAGGTTAATGATAGATAATGGTAGCACTTAAAGTTGTAAATAGTAGATAGTTGACAATAGTAACAGAACTTGTACTATAACAACAATAGATTGATAGTTAACAATAGTAGCAATTAGCCAGTCCAGTAGCATAGTCATAGATGACCAAATAATTAATAGATAGTATCCAGCCAAAAGTCAACAATGTAGAAGCTAGTAGTTAGTGGTGTAGATAATCAGAAGTGTAAATAATGATCAGCTCGACAATCAATAGTAGCTAGTATATAGAAAGTTTGTGATAAATAATTGATAGAAAATCATGTTTTAAACAAGATGAGTAGAAATAGATGTGATCAGCACTACGCAAATGATAATAAAGGTTGCCAGAAAAACGAAGAGGCAGTAGCATTGAAGGTAGAACATAGGGAAAAAATTTCAACCATACGTTGCAGAATGTGAAGGATCGTGTTACCGCTTTGATATTGTAAATGAAATATTATTTTCTCTTATGTTCAAAAGATACAGAGCACACCTATATATAGTTTACAAGTAAAACCTATCCCAAATCTCTTAACAAAAATAACTACTATACAATCAACTAATTAGGAAAAGAAATCAACTCTACAAGGAAGAAATCAACCAATTCATAATTAATTACAATATGCCACAATCTTGACAAATATTGTATTGAAGAGATTAGAAGAATTAAATTATACATTATAACTGAAAAGATGTCTCAATTTATAGTATAGGACTATCACAATCATACCAAAAATAGAAAGTATTTTGGCATAAATCTAATTGTAAAAATTAGGAAACAAAATATTCTAATCTTATGAATATGGAAACTAAATATGCAATATATTAAAACTGATTTTCTTAAATATTCTCTAACATTTTCCAAAAACACTCCCAACAAGGCCTCAACATTTGTCCCTCACAAGAAAATTCTCACAATTTTCTTGTCTTTTCCCCAGTCTAATGATTTCCTCACCCACTAAAATAGCCTCATGCTATTTCTCTGCCTGCATTGCTTGCTTGAGCTTGCTTTCACAGCTGTGCGCTCCAAATGTTGTAGAAACTCATCTATTTATAGATGAGATGAGGCAGAGGAAGTCTTAGCCTTCCTCAATAAGTTTGCTCCTTTATTTATTTTTAAATATTTTATGTGGTGGGCGCCACATTTTCAGAGACCAACATCAGTTTGAATATTATATTTATCATCAAAAGATCAACTTTATATGTTTTTTCTTAGGCATTTCTATGTTGAGATTTGTCAGGTTCTTATCCTCTTTAGCCACGCTAATTTCTTTGTGTTGAAGTTGACCTCATGATATTTTTTCCTTGCTATTTTTTGATAATGCTGGATTTCATTCTTTTATCATAATATGGGCCGGTACAATTTGTAAAAACTTACGTTTGTGACTCTGACTGTAACATGAGCTCCTTCCTGGAATCACTGGAGTATGTGAAACTTTATTAATATAAAATAGATGTTCATTGGGAAACCGAGTTGATAGAGGTGGTAATTATTTAAATATTGATTTTTCTTGCGATATGTGTTTCTGTTGAAATGCAGGGTTCATATGACGAGATAGATGAAAGGGTAAATCAGCCAAATGAAAGAGAAGAGAATTTTGCTATCTCATTTAATGAATTAATAATTCTGGATTTCTATTTATAGAGGTTATCTCCTTTATGTCTTCTTTATGTGTCTTCTTTCTTATCTTATATACTTAGTCTTGCCACCTGTGCGCAATTCAAACAATCACACAAGAGGAGGTTTTGGGCGTGGACGCTGGCAAAATGATAGAGGGCCTGGTCTCCTTCCTCGTCCTGGTCCTTATCCACAAAGACAAAACTTTGGTCATGGTCCAAAGTTCTTTAATGGTCATCGTGATGACCGTTTTGTTTCTGAGTTGAAATTCTCAAAAAGTGAAGAAACATTAGCCAGAAAATCCATTGCTTTGCAGGAGGTAAATTTAATCTATCAATCCTTTATATGCTGCCAAGTCCTCAAACAGTCCAGAGTGCCTTTTTATTACTAAGGTTATGTTCGGTTCCTTATTAGGATAGGCAGGAAAATTTTGTTGATTTGAGTGGGTAGAAAATTTATGTTTGGTATGAAGATTTGAGTGGGTACGAAAATTATGTTTATATATATTTAGTATGTAATAATGATTGAATGATATTAAAGTATATAAGTTTATAGAGTATAAAAAATGAAAATGAGTAGGAAAATTTTAGTGATTAGTGTGCATTTGGTTGTGAGTATGTATTAGATTGAAAAATGATTAGTTGGATATAAAAGGTGAGAGAGGATAAATTTTGAACTTGAATTTGAGTCAAATTTGTATGGTAAGATATTTGGTTTGTAAGATTTTTTGAGTGAGTGTGAATAATACAAAACAAGGAACTAAACAAAGGTTAAATGTCTAGAGTGTAGATTGTCTTTTGAAAATTCTTGTGCTATCAAATTGGTTAATTTCATGGTAAGGTGTTCTAGGTATTTGTTAATGATGTATACGCTATTCTTTGCATTTATGAGGCCACAGAAATTTAAGTTTCAAGCCACGTAAATTGCTGGTATTGGCCAATACTCTGGTGTTTGGGCTGGTAGAGTTCTGTGGTTTCTTTGTTCTTTACAGTAATTGATGCTGTAGTAACTAGTAAAGAATTATTGCTGGCTACAATACTAAAGTTGAGTATGCATGTGAGCAAGTGAAGTGAGTGAAACTGCAGATAGTTATGGAAACAAAAAGAGGAAAGGAAAGTGTTGGTGCAGCGGATGTGGAAGGGGTCATCAGTAATTGGGGTTTTGGTTTTGAATTCCAGGCCAAAAAATGAAAAAGGAAGAATAAGAAGAAAAGATTGTAATTTGCCCTTATAAATTTAAGCTAAAAGTGTTATGCATGAATGTATTTGGACATATGTTAAATGCATGCACATATTTAAAAATAAATGAATTTTAAGTTGTATTGTCTCATCTGTTTTGATTATTTTTTCTTTCTTTTTTTGAAACTAGCCATGTGAACTTGCTTGTTTCAGTCGTGTAGAAGGTGGGGATGTCTACTTTGATGATCGCAATTTGGTGAGCCTTTCTTTTCTGGTTTCTCAGAATTCGTTTGCATCTCGATCCATTCATCTAGATCATTTTTCCTTTTTGCATCTCTAGAGGCTATTTAAGAGGCTTATAACTGAAGATATTGGAGCTGATCTGAGTCAGGGTTTTGACACTTTCATTGAGAAGAAAGGTATGCTGGGCTAGAATGTGTATTGGTATCAAAATTGTCCCCTGAAGTAGCTTTTTGTGCTTTTGAACCAAGTTTGAAATTATCAATTTGGTCAATTCTTTGTGTTCTCACCAGACTTGGGCTCTCAAGGCTTCGGTGACCTCCTTGCTACGATAAGAAATAAAAATATTCCTCTTCAAAACATGCACTTTGTGGTAAGACAGCATATCCAGTTTCCATGCACTTAAGAACTTCAAGAAGAAGTGTCAGATAATTAACCATTTGATTTTCTTTTATTTTGCATTGCAGACATATCGTAACAACCTTAACAAGGTAATTGTTGGTTCTTTTGACTGTGCTGTGTTATTGATGCTCTTGTTTGAATGACTATCTCAATAGAACTATTCTATCTCACTGCTTTGTCACACTGAATCTTGTATGAAAAGATCATAAATTAGTCTCCATTCAAAAGCACATCAAATAATTTTCTAGATTGCAACATTAAAGTATTTGTATGTGTTCTCTTTTCTTTTTCTTTTTCCTTTCCCCCCTTTATTCCTTATTTCATTCTGTGTTTCCTTTTCTTTTAGGGAAATTCTGTGCATGTTTTCTTAGTTTTCCATGAAATTCTCCTAGAAAATACAAAAATAAATCTTTACTACAGTAACAAGGATGCAAGGAACAAATAATAATATATGTGTCTCAAGCTTAGATAACAACTGAAACAAATATGTTGTTCCCTACGTGTCTAGGAATATTCAAATAGGTCAGCCTTTTATCAAATTTTAAGATAAGAGTTTAGTTACTTTTGCTCAAGTTCTTTTATCTTCTTCCTCAATAATTTAATTTGGTAAAGAGGGTTTTAGCCTTTCTTCACTGAAGTTAATGTGATTTAATTTGTTGTAAATTTCGAGAAATGTATAATCTAGAAAATCTCTTTGAAAGTTTCAGTCTTATATTAGTATATTCTCTTTATGTGGAATTCTGGATTTTTTGTTTCCAATAATAGAAAGTCAAAGCTGTAAATTAGTTATAGTTACATAATAAAGGGATTGTGATTATGTCATTCGCTTTCTTTAGTGTTAGTTCTTTTTTGAGCATTTTAGGAAAAGTTTTGGCTGTGAAAAACTAAAGAAAATGAAAAAATAAGAAAATATCGTAGCAGCCCAATCTAGCCCTTAAACAAGAAGCATCTTCACATTTTAGATGTTTCACTTCACAACAAGCTTCTATTGGCAATTGGATTGCTGGAATAAGGCCATTAGCACAAAGTTGTAATTGCATGAGTGATGTGTGTGCGGAAGTGTAAAGATACGAACCTTGGCGTGTGCCGAAATCCAACGAAACGCAACAATCTTCAATGAATTCAAGCGAAAGACAGACACAACTAACAGGCCCTAGTTAGTTTATTCGCCACAAATTAATCTAAGTTATGCTTGGAAGAACTTGATTTGGTGTTGAAATCACTAGAATTGAGGAAACACTCAAATCTAAGATAAAACTGAAGAAAGAATTTTATTCATCAAAATGCTGAAGATTTTTTTGATAAAAATAACCAAGGGTTCTTCAGATGTTAGGAACCCTTAAAACCATCACAAGGGTTCTTCATATGATGTTAGGCACCCTTAAAACCATCAAAATTTGTACATAAGGTGAAAATTGAAAAGAAATCCTAACTAAATACAATTCTTTGGTTCTCAGCCCTAATTTGGATCGATCTAGGCCTTCTTGGAATGATCTAGTGTGTTTGGGATTTGTGCGGGTTGATTTGGGACATCACGATTGTAAATCTAGTGATTTTGGGAGGGTTTGAAATTACGATTGCCAATCCTACGATTGATCTCGTTCTGTGCGATCATATGATTTAGAAGATTAAGATTGATCTTGCTGCTTTCAGATCTATCCGGAATGAGTGAGATCTATCTTGTTGCTTTGGGATCTTTCCAATAAGATTGAGATCGATCTAAATGTCGATCCGATGATGGATTTTCGCTGTTTGGATTATGTTTCACACTTGATTGATCCCGTGAGTTCATTTTTAACTTCTGGAACCTCTCTAAATACCAAATTGCTTCTTGAAACATGTGCAAAAGTGATTTTTTAGACCATTGAAGCTTGGCTCCTATATCTTGCACATTGAATCCTTGACTTAGCTCTTGATCCGTTCTGGCACTTGCGTCATTCCTCTCTTTTTGAAGGCAAATTGACCTCAATTTGGTCGGATTCTTGTTGCATACAAAACAAAATTTGAAATGAAAAATAATATAGTATAATATGATTAATAATCTTACCCCATACTCTTTCTTTGTAACTCAATTTTGTTGTGAACGTGTAAACACACATGGATGTCCATAAGTTGCAAGTTTAAACAAATTTCCTTCAAATTGTAGCTCAATTCCTAAATTAAATATAGTTATATGAAAGGTTCATTTAATAGTTTCAAAGGAAACCAATCTCCTCACCAAAATTATACTACTCCTTGACATATGTTGGCATCAACACTCAAACATAATTCGTGAAATCTCCTTTGGTTTTCTTCTTCTATCAATAACTCCAACATCTTAAAAGAAATCCTCTTAAAAAATCAAACCTCGTTTGGTAACACTTACGTGCTCTAATGGGTTAGCACAAGTGTACTCCAACAATCTAATTTTACTATTGTAATGATCAAAAGGAATATGCACTTCAAATACAGAACAAGCAACCACATCAGTGCACATCATCATGCCATCTTCAATCACATATTGCTCATGCACATGATAACACAACTCTTTAGTATTACTTATTGTAGTATACACATCACAATTCATGCACTTATGTACAATATGCGTAAGTTGTATACTAACTTGTTTATGTGTGTGCCATGACGTGATTTAATTTCATGATACTCCTTGTACTTAACCATGTCACATATAAGAAATTTAACACAATTGATTCCTAGGCCAGGATTAAACACAAGCCTTATAAATTCCTTTGGTAGAGGATAATCACTCCAAAATTTCAACATTTTCTTGATATGTGACCAAGACCCCAAGTGCTACAAAGGTTTGACATCTCAAATAACATCATACTTATGCAATGCATATGTGGAAAAAAGGTATATAAAACTTGTGATAATCACTAAAAGAATGAAGTTCATTATACTCAAATTCATCAAGTGACATTACTACGTGGTCATAACATGCATTCCTAGATTCTACTTGTGGAAATTCGGCGTATGATTCGAGACTATTTATCGTATATGTACCATGCCCCACATGTAATTCCAGATATCTCAATACAATCCACCTAATTCTTTTAAAGTTATGGAATTTCGATTGTCATCCTCTAAGGTCACACACATGCATGATGAAATGCGATTTCCAACTTCACATCAATATTATGCGAACCACTAAGAAGTATACATGCGAAACTCTTAACTCCATTGTTTCCTATAGGCTCACCATTGAATGCTAAACTCACTAAGTAAAAATCATCTTTAAGACTAAGATTAGCTAATAATGCAGTATTAAGCACCTCGTGTGACTAGTAACTCAAAGAATTACTGAACCTAAGATTGTTGACCTTTTTGCATGGCGTCACTCCTCATGGATTCATTCCTTCACTTGTGAAGTTTTATCAACTTGAGCTTCAAACTCCATCGTTAACTTTTCTCTAATATTTTTTGGGCTCTTGCAAGAAAATATCAACAAAAGACATAGGATAATATAATAGGTTAGTGAAAATGATCATCTCAACTCACTATCTTTCCTCCTACACTCTTTTTCTTTTTTCTCCCTTTCTTTTTCTTCACTCTTCTCTACCTCATCTTCTCTCTTGCTTTGGGTTGTGAAGATGTTCATCGTACAATGAATTATCATAAATTAACTTTAGAAGATGTGCAGGAATTTCTTCAACATGGCTGCAATCATTCTCCACAATAGATGCTGTAGGTGTTTCTAAATTTAATGTTCCATCTCCATGTTTTATCAATGTTACTCCTTCGACTTCTTCACTTGGTGCATCTTTTAAATCTAACTTATCCTCAATTTTGCAAACTTCTTATTCTTCAATGACTTCATCAACGGTCCCTTTATTACCATAGCATGCCTTTATCATTAATAAATCCAACTTTAACTCATTCTTCTCATTGGTTGCAACATCATCATTACAACCATCCAAATGTAAATATATACAATTTACCACTTTTGTTGGCATGGATGTAGCATTAATAGTACCTACATACGATCTTCTATCAACATCTTGTGTAGGTCTTGTAGCTAGAACTCCATAAGGGTCATATCGCATAGGTCCTCCCATCACCCCTGCTTTTAAGTTAATGCTCAATTCGAATGTCCCTTTTCACCATATCTTCAATACCCTCATAACTACAACACTCTACAATCTTCGCAATATCGTCATATAATTGATTGAGAAATCTATTAATGGCCACTCCAACACATCCATCTACATTAGCTCTTCTCATAGCTTATTTTAACTCATTATAATATTTTTCCACACTTAATCAATTTTGAGTTAAATTATCTAGCTGCATGGAATATGGAACATGCTGATTTCTCATTACCCTCTTTAATTCCTTCCATGTAGTGATTTGATTTCCTCTATAACTCATTCTACTATGTACAAATTCATTTTACCAATATTTAGTATATTCTATGAAAAGTCTTAGTAGCTTATGTTACCTTTCATGTCTCTGAACGTGAACGAGTATCGAACACCTCGTCTACCTTCCCTATGCCAAATATACATCTAGGTCAGCATATGCTACACATGGTGGAATATTGAATTTGGCTCTCCATATGACTCACTATCTTGCTTATGATGTCTCTAAGTATACCCCCCAAAAAGTTGAATGCATTACCTCATGGAGGATTGTTCAGGCTGGCAGATCACTGTGTGATTGATCTAGTAACGCTAGGATCGATCGACATTGACTTCCAGCATAATTCAAATTCTCCCACAAACTCACCAAAATTGTTCCT